>CAOJBK015600134.1:0-10727 GCA_948294925.1 Codiaeum variegatum
CCCCTTTACAGATAATTCTAAACACTCTTTACACACTCATCAGACCCTCAAATTACATTGAAAATTTTCCAAACTCCAAAATTTCACCAGAAACACTTAATTTTCAATGATTTCGACCAGACAGACAGGTCAACATCCATCAAACAACAAACAGTTCTCTCCGAACACAGCAAAGACATGTTCCGAGTTCATCAAGCCATCCAATCCATCGGTTATGAAACCCCTTAAACCATAGGTAAAAAATTATATAGTATTCTTTTTCCCTATGTTCTAAATAAAGCCCTTAAAACTGATAAGGCATTTTTACACTATCAAAATTTCAATTTTCTGAAATGAACCGAATTAAAGCCCTAAAATGAATAAGGAAATCTCATTTATCAAAAATCAGTTTTCATTGATCAAAATCTAAATTGATTAATGACTTATTTGGTTAATTATTTTATTAAATAAAATGAATTAGCTTCTGAACCAACCAAACCACCACCCACTATTTTTCAGAACAACCCTACCCTTCACGAGAAGGGAGAATGACGTGCGGTTTGATTCCCATTCTACAGGGATAGACTGGTAAGCCTTTTCATGGCTTCAACTGCAAAATTATATTTCTTCTTTATTTTTCCATTTCTATTTTTATTTACATCCACTTTCTGTATTTTTTTTAAATTTTCTAGATTTGTAATTTTTGGAGAATGTGTGCCTTTCCCATATCCCTTTTAGACTGGAGAAAGGATCCCCTATTATTTCTATTTTTGATGTCATAATTTATTTATTTATTTCATTTTCATTTTGTTATTGGGGATTGTGTGCCTTTCTTAGAACCCGCAATGGGTTAGAGGAAGGACCCTTGTTTATCTATTACTTTTTGTTCATATATGTCATGCATGTGATATACTATTCATGTATCATATTTGCCATGCCTTAACTATTCGTGCATCATTAAGATATGTCATGCATGTATGAAAACTTATTTTTAACCAAAACCATGCAAGTTTTCTTAAGCCAAATTTATTTAGAATTGGAAAAAATCTTTTTTTCAGAATGTTTTTATCAAATCATGAATCTCTTAACTCAACTATGGTTCACGGGCCACCCTTTTTTCTAAAAATTGGGAAAATAAACAGATTTTCTAAATGGAGTTCACTGGTTTTTAATCACCTATGGAAAACCATTTTTCTTAAAGATTAAGTGGCTACTCTAAACACATCACATGTGCACACTAATGAACACATATGGAGTGTACAAATGTGGGACCTTAGCAACCACAAAGCCATGCACAATCTGACTCTACGTGGTCGGTTTCCTCAAGCCATAAACTCGAAGGCATGCTGGGAAATCCAACAAGCTTCAGACGGGGCCTCACAGTGCCATAAACCAATATTCATGCTTAAAAAACTACACTTACACACAATACATATGAAGTGCATTATCTCTCAACAAAAAATAATCAAACACAAACATAATAAAGAAATTTGAAAATAAAACAATCTAAATGGTGGGTTACCTCGCACCCAGTGCTTCTTTAACATCATCTTAGCTAGACGTTGAGGTAGGATTAACCTACCTCAGATGAGTTAAACTTCTCATTATGGAACTCAAATTTGTTTACTTTGAGACAAGACATCCTCGGGTTCTATTTCCACAATCCTTTAGACTTTGCAAACAAGACCAATAAATTTAGGCAACCATACTTGATTACCTTTTTCAGTCCATCTTTTCTTCTTTTTCTTACCTTTTTTTTTAATTGTCTTTTCCTTGCTTTTCTTAAGTGCTTCTTTCTTTCCTTCGTTTCTCTAAAAGTTCACCGATGCTTGAACTGGTTCATTTTCCACCACCAATGAAGGCATACTTTCATCTTAAGGTTTAGCTACCTCTTTTTCCTACACCACACAACACTTTATAGAAAAATTATCCCCCATATCCGAATTATCATTTAATGGATTAGGTTCATCAATGGTGTCATATAAATTCACTTGCTCATTTATGAGAGTGTGTGCATAAATTTTCAGGAGTTGGAAAATAATTTGATCACCACTTACTCCTAAGGATAATTTGCTTTCATAGACATCTATGATGGCTCCAACAGTTGTTAAAAATAGTCTTTCTAGAATGAGTGAGTTCTAAAAATGTTCTTCCATCTCAATTACTATAAAATCAATTGGGAAAATAAATTTTCCAACCTTGACTAGCACATCTTCAACTACCCCTTTAGGGTGAATGATAGACTTATCAACTAATTGCATCTTAAGATGTGTTAGTTTAAGTTCTCCCAAACCCAATGCTTTAAAAAATTTTAGGGGCATAACACTAACACTTCCCCTTAAATCAGACAAAGCTCTATCAATATTCAAACTATCTAAAAGATAAAGAATAGTAAAAGTCCCTGGATCTTGAAGGTTTTGAGGTAACCTCATGAGGTTAGAAGAGCTTTCTTCCGATAGCTTCTCCAAGGGCGCCTCCTCCAATCTCTCCTTCCTCTCAAGCAACTCCTCCAAGATTTTAACATACTTTGGCATCTGCATCAAGGAATTTACTAAAGACAAATTTATGTGTAATTGCTTAAAAATAGATAAGAGTTTACCTAAATGGGTGTCCAGCTTCATCTGCATAAGCCGTAAAGGATAAGAAATAGGAGGTGTATATTTGGATAAATGAGTTTCAGTGTCCATACACTTATTTCTCTTCTCATCCAACTCTCCCACATGCTCAACAACTACTTCTACCGTTACCTCTTCTCCCCCCTTTTCATCATAACTAATGACAGTAATGGCCTTAGCCTGCTCAGACTTGTTAGGTAACTTTTCCTGTTGATTAACTTTCAAATGAGTGGAAACTTAGCCAACTTGAGTCTTTATCCTCTTCATAGATTCTTTAGGGGAATAAGCATTCTATTAGTTTCCTATTGAACTAGGGTGTTAGCTTGAATGAAGGTGCTCAAGATATTCTCTATAGAAGTGAGATGTTGACCAAAATTAGAAGATTCACCTTAGGTTTGCTATCCCCTTTGCATCACATGAAACTCTGGATGCTATTGTGGTTGTTATTGCAGGTTATTATTTCTCCATCCAAAATTCGAGTGATTTCCCTTACTAGGATTGTAAGTATTAGAACAAGGATCTCTTACCAGGTTATTGGAAACCATTTAAAGCCTTTGCTTCTTCAGTTTCACTCCCAAAGGATTCATAGCTAGAAGGGCAAACATTAGCATTGTGGAAAAAATGCCACGTACCCCACAAACTTATTATTGTATCACTGATGCATTTCCCTTCATAGAAAGCAACTTGACTTAGTAAGTTAGCTCAGCTATTTACATAGCCACATCCTTGCTCTGTGCATTTTCTTGTACTCCAGCTCACCTTCCCTTTACACTTTTCTATTAAAAGTTATCTCCAAGCATCTCATACAAACTGAATGCCTCATCAATAATTATCTCACTCAAAGATCCACTAGCTGCATTATCCAATATGCCCTGACTCTAATATGTGAGTCCATCATAAAAGAATTGATTGATTAGTTTAAGTGGATATTGATGGTGGGAACATTAAACTTACAACATCTTAAATCATTCCCAAGCCTTTTAAAAAGGTTGTCTTTCCATATGTGAGAATGTTGCAATCTTTTTCCTAAGATAACCAGTCTTTTGATAAGAGTAGAATTTCCCAATGAATTTGTTGTACACCTCCTCTTATGTTGTGAGCGAATTGGGAGGAAGTGTCATAAGCCATGTATTGGCGGAGTCTTTGAGGTTGTAAAGGAAACACCTCATCTTGAGCTAATCTTTAGTTAGACATTGAAATGGGATGGTCTAACTGATGGAATAAAAGT
This sequence comes from Codiaeum variegatum, assembly GCA_948294925.1. Taxonomy (NCBI): domain Eukaryota; kingdom Viridiplantae; phylum Streptophyta; class Magnoliopsida; order Malpighiales; family Euphorbiaceae; genus Codiaeum; species Codiaeum variegatum. The sequence goes on from CAOJBK015600134.1 coordinate 3,823, forward strand.
CTCAGATGAAATTCAGAAGGTCTTCATTGGCCACACTATAGAAGGATGATAACATGTTGTAATGAATTGTCTTGAGTACATAATTCCATTATATTGTGTACAATCTAATACAGGAGGTTGCTATATTTATGACAAGCTTGGAAAACTCCTTCATCAATCTCCTTTCGTCCCCTATATTTCTAAGAGGAATAATAATTTGATCACAGTGGCCTTAGTTTTCTTAATTTATAATTTATTCCCCCCTCTAATCTTCAAGCAGAATAACAATCTCTGCTGGATCCTCCGTGTTCTCCAGCCTTCTTTCCTAAACTCCTATCTTGTGCACATTATCAATTGAAGTAAAAATCTCTCCATTCAGAGATCTTCTCCTTTGCATAAAATTCTAAAAATAAACAAAGGTAAAACACCAAACAAAAAGAAAAATATTCACACAGAAACAAATAAATAATGCCTTGCGAGATCCCCAACAACATCACTAAAAACTTATTCACTACAAAGTATATTGTCTTAAAGTGACTGCAAGTGTACGAGCTATCATAGTATAGGATGAGCGACTAAGGTTGTATCCCTTGCAGAACTTGCTATTGGTTATGTATTTGTTTTAGGATTGTGCAATTAAAGTAAAATAGATTTGATTTTGTAATGAAAATAGCAATTAAACTAAATAGAGAAAATAAAAGCTATGAGTAATGTAATGGATATGAATGTCTAAAGACTCGTAATCAATAAGTCAATCGTCTATGAACTTTGAGATCAGGTCAATCAATTATACAAAAATGATTCAATTCTGGATAAAATCATTCACTATAACTTATTCTATTAAGTATTGCATTCATAGAAAAAATCTAGCAAAAACATGAATAAAAAAAATCAAATTTAATTCTAAAACTTATATTTCTAATTCGTTTTAGAATCCTAATTGAACGAGTTCTAGGTTTGGATTTCAACTCTCATTCTGTCACCCAAACCCTTAATCAAATAAATTAGTGATCAAGCAATTTTTTATAATCAAGAAATCAATTCAATTAAGCAAAATCAAGGCATAATCAAAAGACCCAAACAAAAAAGCTCATATCATAACTATCTCATACAAATCATAGCTCATAATGAAAGAATTCATCATCAAATTATCATTAATCATCAAATGAGTCATATTTAATTTCTTAATACAAAAGCCCAATGAAAACTTTGACAAATAAGTTGAGAATTAAACATTAGAGAATATTGTAGAGAATTCATCAATCTCCTAAAAATTCTAGCTTCAAACTCTTATTACAAGCCAAATTAATGAACAAAATCCTAAAGTTAGGCAAATATAGTGTAACATTGAGTAAATATTAGTCCAAACCCTTAAAGAAGTAAATATCTAGCACTCTACTCTTTTTCAAGTATGAAATAATCCCTAATATAGAGTAAAATTGCATTTTATAGTTGTTAGAGTCAGCTAGTTTGAACTAGAAAAAATAGGTATGCACGGACCATGCAAACCCTTCACACCCATGTAAGAGCTTGATTTTCATCCAGAGAGATGCACGGTTAGATGCTCCGTGCACAGCCAAAATTAAGTTAGGCACGACCCGTGCAGCAACTATCTTCCAGGGGAAAAGGCGCATGGCTTGGTTATCATATGCATGGAAAAAACACTATTTTGAAAGGCTCATGCATTTGCTTTGGCAGTTAAATCCTCCAAAAATTACTCTGGTGAATGTTGCTTGCTCGGGAATCTCATTTTTCACTTTGAAAACTCTCCTTTTGCATAGATTCCTATACTTAACTGAAAATCGCTTAAACAAATGAATCAAATGTAATTTTCATAAATAAATGTACCAAAATATGGAGGAAAAATATTAAAACTTATGTCCAAAACAATACATAAACCATTCCATGATTATAACTTATGAAGATTTAGATACACATGAAATATCAACACTTTCAATATGTAAAGTTGCTCTAAGAATGCCACAAAGTGTTCTAAGGTGGGTCCTAGTTATGGACACAAACAAATCAATAAGGAAGTCGATGTATTGTAGAAAGCTATGTTCTAGAAGATATTGCATAGCCAACTCATTCGATAAATTCAAACTAGTTTACTTAACTCAAACTTAGAAAATAAGGCAAATCATGTATATTATTGAGAATAGCAACAACAAATACAAATACATAAACTATATATACTAGCCAAAAATCATAAGACCTAGCACATTTATTTACAAATTTCTAAGTATTACAATTACACACAAATACAAACTCTTAAGCTAAGTAAATATCTTAGAACAATTATCATATAACATGCCCCAACAAGCTAAAGGAAAATTGGAAAGTAACCTAACCTTGCCATGTAGTTGAATAAGATGCATTGTTGCTAATGGCTTTATCATTATGCTAGGTGAATGGAATTAAAGAAACAATCAGTTTTTTGTTCATTACATTTTGACAAAAAAAATGAAAATCAACTTCCATATGTCTTATCTATGCTTGAAATTTTGGATTTGAAGACAAAAATTACTCCCAAATTGTCACACCAAACATGTGGTAATCGTGTAAGACAAATGCCAAGTTCATTCAAAAGATTTGAAAGCCACTTCAACTTAACAAAAACATCAGCAACCTCTTTAAACTAAGACTCAATCGATGATCTTGTAATCGTACATTATTTTCTTTTATTCCAAGCAAACAAATTATTTCCAAAATTAAAGAAAAAGAAAATACATGTAATAGACCATCTATCATCTAAACAACCTTCCCAATTAATATCAAAGAATGTAACTAACTCATGATTTAGATGCTTGCGAACAAAAAAAAACTATTGATGAAACGTCCCCCAAAGATAGCGTAACAAACTCTTTAATGCTTCAAAATGGGAGGAGCATACATGAACTAGCCCAATTTGTTTGCAACAAAGGAGACATCTAGGAGTAATGATTATGTATTGCAAACTACCACACAATGATGATATTTCTTTTTCTCAGATTCCAAATGTTACGCAATTATTGCCTTAGATAATGATGAACTGATAACCGTACGAGTGGTTGTTGCTTTCCAATTTCCCATACCTATTTTCTTTATAATTTCTAAAATATAGTTTTTCTAACATAAACATAAGCCCATACTTGATCTCATAACATGAGTTCCCAAGAAAAAACTCAATGCCCTAAAATCTCTAAGAGAAAATTCTGTACACAACGAGCATATAAAAATGTTTATCTTAGAAACACCATTACAGGTAATTATAACATCATTTATATAAACCAACAGGAAACAAATACAATCAACTAAACTACAAATAAATAAAGAAGCATCATTTTGAGAATGTACAAGCCTAATCGATTGAAGAAATGCACCAAAATGTTGAAACCATGCTCTTGGCACCTGTTTTAAGCTATAGAAAGACTTATTGAGTCAACATACATAATCTAAACATGTTTTATCAATTAAACCTTATGGTTGCATCATGTATACCATTTCATCCAACTCCTCATTCAGTATGGCATTACTGACATCAAGCTATCCTAAATTCTACCCTTTTAAAGAAGTTATAAACAAAACAACCAAAATCATCATATTTACCAACCCTTGATAAAAGTTTTTTATGCCAAAATCCAACTTTCCCCTTATTTTATGCTCAATATAGGAGAATACAACCCTTTTTTTTACTTCCTAACAAAAGAATGATAGACCAAGATAAGTGACATTTATATGGAGAATATGACACATTGACTTCTAGATGTAGTGTTAAAACTAAATAGGATATTGAACTTCTAGTAATTAATGATTTATATAAAATCACCTTCATATATAGTAAAACAATATTTAATACACTTAGGTTTAGTTGTGGTAGTCCAAAAATAGCAGACTGTCATCTACGGGGAATAGATGGTAGATAATAGAAGCCCCTCTAGCAATCTTATAACCATCTAACTTTCTCTTTCTTTCATAATCTTGTAAAAGAATAGATAATCCATCCGCACATATTATGGATAGATATGGCAATAAAGTATCATCTAGCCAGAGGTCTTTTTGAGGAATTATAGGGCTAATTGCTTCACCATTCAAAAACACAATATATTGTATTGTCCTAACATCATGATGAGATTAACCCATTTCACATTAAAACACAATCTAATTAGCATACCTTGGAGAAAATCTCACTTTATTCGATCAAAGACCTTAGACATGTCTAGCTTCAAGGTCACTTGACTTATCTTCCTAAATTTCTTCCTCTTTAGATGATGACTAATTTCATAGACTACCATTATATTATCTGTTAAGAGTCATGATGGAACAAAAGCACTTTGAGATTTATATATAATCCCTTAAAGCAACCTCTTTTCATCCTGTTGGCCAACATTTTTGCCATGATTTGTACACCATATTTCATAACATAATAGGGTTAAGGTCGGTGATCTTCATAGAAAATTTCTCATTCAAAATCAAAACTATAGAAGTGGAACTCAATTCCTAAGGAAAAAATAATTATTCAGGCAATCCAAGAATAAATTGGTGGTTTTTTTACTAACTATATCTTATAAATGTTGGTAGAAATCATGATCCATGCCATTAGGACCTGGAGATTTATCTAGGAACATTGAAAATAGAGCTTTTTTCACCTTTCCTAAATCAAACAGTCTAATCAACTCTACAATTTTATCTATAACAATTTTAGCCCTCACTTTTCTAAAATTATTGTCAAGATTACAAATCTAGATTGAAACAAATTAGTAAAATAATCTGAAATATGTGTCTGAATAACTAATGTCCAATCTAGTAAGTTATTTTTGTCATCCTTAAGCCTTAAAAAAGCATTTTATGTTTTCTCATTGAAACATGTTGATGAAAATAACAAGTATTAGATTTAACCTATTGAAGCTAATGATTTTTTGCACTTTGATGCCAGTAAACTCTTGCTTGTCCATTATATCTTAAAGGCAATAAAGAGTAAGATTGTATTAAGAAATAGAGTAATCTCTTTCTTATACTTCGTATAAACATCATGGCCCCACTGAAGGATGTTGTCCCAATAATGAACACTATTGGTGTTTTGAAACTTTTTAGGTTTTTACAAATAAACTTATCAAGTTTTAATCCTTTTAAAAAACTTTTCAATTAAGATGCATGTTATATCACAAACTAAATGGATTAACAATTTTGAGAAAATGCACAATCAAGTTTCAAATCACCAATGCAATATATAAAAATAGAGCAAGTCAAAATAAACAATAAGTAAAAGAGATAGAAGAGAGAATACTCAATGTTATAGTGGTTCGGAGTCCTTTTCCTACATTCACTCTCTCAATCAAACCGATTGAGGTTTCACTATCTTCAATCTGATGCTCCTAAGCTTCTAGTTCTCTAGGATTTTACCCAAGTACAATGAATGGAGAAATCAACTCCAAATTCAAGTGTTTTTACAAATGATTCAAGTCAAAAGACTTGTTTACAATTTTCTAGGAGAAGGATTTTTAAATGAGAAACTAGCTAATGGTTTTCTTAAACGTGATGGTTTACAATAAAGTATTAAGGGTTTAAGAAAATAAAGAAAGGTTGAGCTTGAAGAGCTTTAGAATCAAGAACAAATGATTAGAATTGCAAATGAATAGTTCTTGTGTTTTTTTTTACTTTGTTTCTGGTCTTCTCTTTTGTACTTATGCCAATTTGGAGCCAAAAACTTGTCTCCAATATTTAAAAAGTACTGATGACATCATTACCAATGGATCCTGACAGCATGGATATAGGCGTATAGCCCTTGTTGCATACGGGCATATCCGGTAGGTAGATTTGAATTAAATATCCCTTGGGTTGGATACGGGCGTATAGAGCCCTATTGATACGGGCATATCCATTTACCCTAGAAATCCCAAATGCCTCTGCACTAGCTTACGATCTTATAGAGTAACCTCTATTCAGGCATATCCACTTTGCCATACGGGTGTATCTAACTGATCCTGCACATTTTAGAAATAGTTTGATTCTAAATCAATTGTTAGTTCATTCAAAGTGTATAGGTATAAAAATCTAAGTACCAAAAATATAATTATGTACCAAATGCTCATAGATTGCTCAATCAAACACGACTTTGACAAATAATCTCTTTTAAAGCACAATCATACTATAGGTTTTGGAATCATCAAAATATGGAGGACAATAATCTCCCCCTTTTTTATGATGAAAAAACCTTAGTCTAGTTTCAAGGAAAAAAATATGAAAATGCTATGAAAAACTAAACTAAAAGTATTTGTCAAAATTTCATGCAAAAAATTTAGCATGACTTCCCCTATCGGTATGCCAATCTTTTTGTTGAAAATTTTGCATTAATAGGTTAAAAATAATGATAATGCAAATTCCATAAACCTTAAGGCATTAAGCTCAAATACTAACAATCAAGCAAAAGCTTATACATAACATGAGCTTGTTCAAAAGCTAATGGCCATCACAAGCATATTTCACAACTTATAGCTCAATTTGAAAATTATATACAAACTTGAAACTCATATATTTCTCCCCCTTTTGTTATCATGCAAAAAGGTAAAGAAAATAGCTATAAAACATAATAACAAAAGCAATAGGAAGCACAATAATCCAAAATTATCATTAAGCTCCAAAATATAACCAACAATTAGCAATCCATCAAAGTAATAGCCAAAATAACACAATATTCATAAAATTAACCACGATAGGCCTTAAAGGCCAATGTACCAGAAATGGAAAGTGTAAACATAAAGAACACATAAATGACATGGAGTTTGAAAAATGAAATAAAAATAGAAAATGAATTGTTGTTAGGTTATGAAAATAGAGAATGGATGATGAAAGCTCAAATCCTCGGTGGAGGTGGAGAATGATGCGAGAATTGCTAGATAAATGTGCTTATCATGTCATAGAGATCATCTTTCTTTCTCCCAAAAGTA
>CAOJBK015600719.1:0-12650 GCA_948294925.1 Codiaeum variegatum
CTTGTTCTTTCTTATGAGAAGATTGTGTATGTGATCGATCAACCAGTTCCCAGTGCTTTTCCTCCCCATGCTTTGGATGAGGAATCGATCACTTATAAGAAGTGGCAAGATGATCACCTTTTGGCTAGGTGTATTGTGCTCGCATCCATGTCCATGGAGTTGCATAAGCAACACGAGCACATGGCTAAGGTCTCAGACATACTTGCTCATCTTAATAACCTTTACACTAAAATTAGTAGGTCCATTAGATATGAGATATCTAGGGAATTATTCCGGACCAAGATGCAAGAGGGAGAGGAGGTTGGATCGCATGTGCATAAGATGATTAATTTAATCAAGCAATTAGAGAATTTGAATTTCTCCATGGATGTCGACCTCTAGATGGATTTAATCCTTCAATCCCTTCCTTCATCATTCAATAATTTCATTATGAACTTTCATATGAATAAGATTGAATGTTCACTTACTGAATTACACAATAGTTTCGTGTCTGCCTAAAAGGACATGGGTGGAGACTATGCCTGTTGTTTTTGATATTGTGCAACGGCCTAACCATGCCTTGGTTACTTTTCTTGGGGAGCATCTACCTCATAGTACTATAGGATTAGTCTCTCAGACCAGTTTACTTGGACTCTTATCCTAGATGAACTTGGACTTAGAGATTCTAGGGATTCTAGGGTTGACTTGGGTAGACTTAGGGATTCTGGGGTCTCTGGAGGACTTGTACATGCTCAGTGATTGTGACTGCGTAGGAACCATACTGGCTGTAACATACCAAGGGATGGGCATCTTGTTCAGAGCTAAGGGGTCAGGAATCCCAGTGAATGCTAAAGCAGGAAAGGTTAATATTTCACTTTTATGATCTTTTTTAGAAGCTTTGTCATTCGGTGATCCACTGACTTTGTTTTCTTTAAAGATTTGGGCCTTTGCCCACATTCATGATCTTTCTCCCAAGGCTATTTTTATAGATCATATTCTACTTCCAATGGGGAGGATGTGATGCCGAGAGTCATGGACTATTGAATAAGCCTATTTCTCCTTTTCTGACTACAGACGCATTTTTGGCTACAGTGACTGAGGCATGCTCTAAATATCTTTACCTATTTTATTTTTTTGTAGAATGCCGACTACCATTGTGTCATCTTTAGGTTGTTTGGAGGACTTTTAATCATACAATTCTTAGGGATGTTGACCCCCTTTTCATTGGTATTACTTTCACTAGGAGGCGAATCCTCTTAGGTTTGTCCATTCTGATGGAATTCTTTCTGGGGGAGCGAGTGATGGCTCAATCCATTGAGGAGAGGATTTTACTAGTAGACCAACCTATGCTCATGAGGGAGTGAGTGCCAGTTCCTTTTCTCATTTACTAGAGAGTGGGGAGGTCTAGGGAGGACTATATAATTAGGAGTGCTTCTTACCCTGACTTTTTAACAACTCGTTTGATGGTAGCGACTCCCTTTTATACTAGCTGGGGTCAGGCTCCAATGGTGAGTACTGCTACTGCTCCAAGATAGAGGTCTCATGGTTAAAGTGGTCATTCTATCCCTTTGACTGTACCCCACTATAGTTCAACTTCTTCGGGCATGGATGCTTCCATGTCTAACATGCCTGCTAGTTCTAGCTAGACATGGGCCTTGCTTTCCATCTTTACTGATCACGTCTCCTATACTGATGTAGTAGGTGTGAGTTAGATCCACCTTGTGGGTTATGGCTATAAGCCAGGCATATCTCATGTTGATTTGTCCCAGGTTCCTGACATGGTAAACTCCCAACCTTTTTCATCGTCTAGTTTTCTATTAACAACTTCTGACTTTTGTTTTTGTTATACAGGTTCTCTGCCCACTTTATCTCCAGGGCATTATTGTTCATCATCAGACGATGTGGTGTCTTAGTACTACTCTCTTGGAGTTAAGCATCTTACAGAGCCAGATACAGCTGAGGGTCATCAGGATGCGTGGCCTACAGGTTGAGACTGAGGATAAGGAGGAAAAAGTGGACAAGGATGATCCATGATTATACATTTGACTTTGTAGGGTACGTGTTGTGGGCTTTTGTAAAAATTCCACGTATTTGTATTTTGAACTTGTTCATTTGATGAAAATTTGGAAAATTTTCAATTTTGCTTTGTGATATTCTGTTTTACGAAATAATTCTATTCAAAAAATTTGATTTTGAAAAAAAATATATTTTGGTCGAAAATCGAGTGAAAAAGGAATCCAATTGGGTAAAACCAGATCGTCGCGATGGACCGGGTCAGCGTGCAAGAAGACCCATGCATGGCAGTCAAACACACGCATTTACCACCAAACATATGCGATTGGGCATAAACGCACGCGTTTAAGTCTGACTCACGAGTTTATGCCTTGGCTTATAAGTTCAGCCTTCTGAACTCTGTTTTCTACCTCAATTTCTATGCCACTATAAATATGTGTACAAAAATTAATTTTTTACTCAGAAAAGTAAAAAACTTATTTACAGACAAAGTCATTTTCTTTCTACTTTATTTGCAAAATAGAGCCCTACTTCCTTCACATGATGTATGGCTAGAGCATGAAATTGGACTGAGTTAGTAGGGTCAAACTTGGGAACTATGATATGAGCTCTCTCTTGACACTTAGAGCTGTTAAGATTGATTGGGAAATTTTGAATGTCTATATACATTTTTGGGATCCTGTGTTTCGATTTGGGGCAAGCATAGACGAGATGTGTCCAACCTTTGAAGAATTTTCACCTTTGCTCAACATGAACCCCGAGGTTGACCTGGTTATTCCAATTGAGAGGGTAGGTTAGTTTAATTCCTTTAGAAGGCTATTGGACTTGAGTGGAGAGGATGCTTCAAACATAGTGAATGACAATTTTGTAATCTTACCTGCCTTGGCCCATATGTTCTGGGAGGATTCAAAGGATAATTCTATTTAGAAGGCCTAGAGACTAAAGGCCTATGCATTTGGTCTGATTATGGGCCATATCTTTATGGGCTTAGTTTGATGGGGTGATGTAAGAGTGGTTGATCTGACACACTAGATGGGTAAATGAAAGTCAATTATAGGCATGATTTTAGCTAAGACGCTGCTGATCCTCGAACGCCATTATAGTGTGAGGGGCCTTGGGCCATTAGTCCGATTTTGCTCTAGGTATGTGGACCCTTTCCTTGCTTATCTAATTTAGCATTTATGAGGCTTCATTTAATTTCTAGTTTCTTTCAGATTTGGATGAGAGACCATATCAAAATTATTCCTGGACTGTCCTATGGGTTAAGGGATTATCTGTCTTCTTAGTATCAGAATCAAACAATTATGATCAGCTTTTCTATTGAGAGAGAATGGATTAGCTGGCTGATGGAGCTGAGCCCTTTTGATATGCTTTGGAGACTCGAATGGTATACTACCATCAAGCAATTCATGCTAAGGAGTCAGGGTTACAAGCATGTGTATCTTCTTGGTTTTAAGGAGGTGACTTAGTATCAGGCTACCCGAGTCCTTCTCTAGATGAGAAATGATTAAGATGTTGTGAATCATAATTTTTACACCATTAAATCTATCCTATTAGTATGAGCCCAATGGTTCAAATCGGGCTCAAATCAAACTTCAAACGGACCTAGAAAACCTTAAAAACTGAATTGAAACAGACCCAAAAAATTGAAACCAGTCAACTAATCCCAGTGTGCATGTGTCTAGACCAAACGACATGCATTTGGATCAAACTCACTACGTTTGGACTAAAGGTGTGTGTTTGGTGCAAACGCTGCATTTTTTGTCTCGCAAATGCGTGTGGTTCCTAGGTTTTTTTAGCATGTATTTCTATAAATTCTGACTTTCAGAACCATTCTGGGTTCCGGTTTTTCAAGGAGCTCAAAGCTATTTTTAATCATACAGTTCACTTTCTATATGCACCTAGACTCCTTTAAACACCACAATTCACACCAAATAGATTCTAATCAGTAGAAATTCATAAAGAGCACTTTGTTTCCAATCGATTCAATAGTTCAGTTCCTTCAACTCCAGTCTAGACAAACAGACACCAGCCTTCTCCGATCACAATAGAGACTTGCTCCGGCTTCATCAAGTCATCAGACCCTCTAATTCCCAAATCCTATAAGCAAAAGGTAACCTAGGTACAATATACCTCATTTTCTTTTAAATTTTAATTAATTAAGCCCTTTTACTCTAAATTAAGGCATATTTATAAAATTTCATTTTTTTAAAATAAAAACGAACCAGTTTAAACCTTTTTAATATGCACATGGATCACATTCTATGTCATGCATACACGCAAATTGATTTTAAACCAAAATCACATTTTGTTAAGCCAAAAGTTGTTTGAAATTTTAAAACTATTTTTCTCAAAAATTATTTTTATCAGATCATGAATCCCCATTCGAGGGCCAAACCATTCCAAAATTGGGCAAAATTAATCAGAATTTACCTAAAATGGAGTTTTATAAAAAAAATGGTTTCTTGATCACCATGGAAAACTATTTTTATAAGAATTAAGTGGAAATTCCTAACAGTTCACACCACGTGCACACCAACGAACGCATGTGGATGAATAAATGTGGGACCTGCCTGTAATCCGGGATGTCATGCACAATCTGATCCCCATGGTCGGTTTCCTTGAGCCATAAACTCGAAGGTGCGTTGGAAGATTTCATAGGCTACTAGGATGTGGACTCACAGCTAGGGACGTTTGGAAACTTAATCAAAATTAAGTGGATTAATTTCTTGATGAAACAATCTTTTGCCTTAAGACATTGTGAAAGTAGGTTTCATGCATCACTTTTGTTAACCCAGATAGAGAGTAACATCAAGTGAGCTTCCCTCCTTAGGATTGCTTCACTTATAGTGAAATCATCCAACTGCAAGGTATACCCTCAGATCCTTCAGGTTGGGATAATGAGATTGCACGTAGCTGTTGGACCCACGTGAACCTCTTTGGTTCATACTGTTAGGTATATTGCACCTCAAATTTCTAGGGAACCTTTAAACTACCTAGCCCTCATGTAATAATTATAGTTGACCCTAGGTCCCATGTACCCTAATAACTCTAATATTACTTGTCATCATGAAACCTTTTTCATTCATCCATATATGGATGCATGCATCACTACATCCAAAACATTGAAACTAGTCAAAGTGAACTTATTCCAAAGAAAAATCCAACCTCTCAAACACTCACCCTTTTTCACACTTGCCTGCCATTGGCTTATCTTTAAAAAATCTGATACCCTACTTTCTTTTATCTAAAAGGTCAATATGTCTAACAATGGTGATAACACTACCATCAACCCCATTGTTGATGCCACCAATTCTCCTCCACTTCCACCTGCTCCACTGGCTCCACATGCTGACATTGTTGGAATGCTTATTAAAATCATGTGAAGGCAAGATGGGGCCCTCAAGGCTCAACAAGAGACCCTATCGACTATGATGCATGCCTAGGAGTAGACCATAATGGGTAAAGTCTAAAAAATTCTGATTCATTTCAGACTCCAAGCTACTGACCTTGCTTCCACCTCATCAAATTTAGGCAAGTAAGTTTTGGCTGATGTAGTCATTGTTATGAATCCACAAACTGGCGACAAAAACAACACCTCAGATACCCTATTGTGGATCCTTTCCCAAAAGGGGTTGAAGATCATCCACTCCTTAAGACTATAGCTGAAAATTACAAGGAGATGGAGAAAACTATAAAGGCCTTGAAGAAGAAAGAAAATGTGCTAGATGTGAAGGCCCTGAGTCCCTTCCCTAATGCAAGGCTTCCACCCAAGTTTTTGATGCCAAGCTTTGAAAATTTTGATGGCACTTTCTGCCCAAAACTCATATGAGAATCTATGGCAGGACACTCCACCCCTTAGGAGTTAAAGGTGAGCTCCTTGCTCAGCTTTTCCAACAGCCGCTTACTAGTGTAGCTCTGACCTGGTTTATACAAATAGATGACTTTAAGAAACTGAATTAGAAGTCAATTTGTACTGAATTTGTAAAATAATATCATATAATCAAGAAGTTGATATTAAAAAAAGAGATCTTGAAACTACTAAGCAACAGGCTAAAGAAACCTTCTTTGCCTCTATAACTAGATTGAGGAAGAAAGCCTCACAAATGATAAACAGACCAATATAGCATAAACAAAATGTCATAGTTGTCTAAAATTTATTACCTATGTATCAAAATAGAATGATGACACAATACTTCCCTAATTTTAGTGCCTTGATTCATATCAGTATGAGGTTGACTCAAGCCTCATTAAGGATGAAACTCAGACCTCATCCTCAAAAGAAAGGTGGGGTCAATGCCATTTTGGCCCATAAACCCATACAGATCAAGATAAAGGAATTCACCAACCTAAGAGGATTAACACTAAGCTATCTCTTGAAACAATGCTTAGAGAAGGGTGCCTTCCAACCATTAAAGCCTAAGCCTATTCCTAATCTGTTACTAAAGAACTTCAGCATGATTGAGAGATGTGACTATCACCAAGGGCCAGGGCACAAAACTGATGATTGCAAGGCCCTTAGACATAAAATACAAGATCTCGTTGATGCCGATGAGATCCTATTGCCTATTACAAATATTGGCATAAATCCCCTCTAAGTACATAATATGAATGCAGTCTTGAATGAATTTGAAGAAAGGGATTCGATGCACCTCATTATTCGATGCATCTCATTATTCAATACATAAATCCCTATTTGAGTAATTTGTAAGGTGCTGAGCTAGTGTCAGAAATCACCTAACATTACTCTTGAGACCCTAGTTACATCAATCACAAGCTCTACGAAAGAGCATCCATCTCTTTCTCTGACAATTAAACTCTACCTAGGGGGCCATATAATTATGCTCTATACATTAATGTTAAGACTAAGGAGAAGATTGTTCCTATGACTCTAATAGATAATGGTTCTGCTCTTAATGTTTGCCCATTAAAAGTTGCTAGCTACTTAGGGTTAAGAGTCACCGATTTCATCCCTTTCGATCAGATCATGAGAGCATATGATAACTTAATGAAAGAAGTTCTTGGGGTAGCAACACTGATAGTCACTATGGGCCTAACTACCTTTAAAGTCCCCTTTCAAGTCATTGATGTGTCATCATGCTTCAACTTTCACCTTAGAGGGGCCTAAATACCTCAGGTTAAGGCTGTCCCATCTATTCTACACCAAAGGGTCAAATTCCCTCTGAAAAATGGCATAGTCACCATCAAGGTAGATAAGTCTGGTAAATCTGAAGTCCCACACAATACAGATTCTGGAAATCCAACTCGAGTTCTTGGCATATCCTTTATCCAACTTCTCATTTATATAATTCATTGAAGCTATTGGTAATGAAAAAGAAACAGACATCCTGGACTTTGACCCTTACTCCAATCCCATGGTGGGAAACATTTTGAAACACATGGCTTACTTCCCTAGCATGGGCCTTAGCAAGAATCAGCAGGGTATGAAATCTTTTAATGAGTACCCCACATCCATTCCACCATTTAGCTTAGGTCACAAGCCCACTGATGAAGAAGTTCAGGAGGCAAAAGCCTAGGCAAGAGAAAGATCCATGATTTCTAGTAAAGGTGGTGAATCCGACTAACCCCTAAGGCCATATTTTAGAACCCTAAATGGGTATTTTGTCAAAGAAGGGTAGACAGTTCTTTACCATGCTTTCCTTTAACCATGGATCTACCCAGAGACTGGTATTAGAATGCCTGGATTTGAGCTATTTTCTAATATAAAACTGATCACTGAAGATTGCTAACCTTTGTACTTCCTGGACATTGACTATGAAGAAAACATGGAAATAAACCTCTTTGGTGAGATAGCTGATCTCACATATAAGGAGGAAAAATTTAACCTTTCTACTCTTATTAATCCTACCAATGGAAAGCTGAAGAACTGGCATTATGATGAAGGTCCTTTTGAAGCCGCTGAGTCTAAATCAGATACCGAGTCCAAGTCTGAAAGTGACACTGAGTCTCTTCTTCCGCTAAGTCAGATACTGATGTAACAGGTCCATCAAGTTTTAGCTATGAGTTTGATGTAACCGCGGACCTATTTCTAATTTCTATCAATAAGAATTCCAAATTTTCTTATTACTAGCCTATCTCTTTATTTTCTTTTGTTGTTCCAATTGATGAATCTGACCTCAATTAAAAAGAAAATAAAATAAATGAAATAAAAGATGCTATTAAAGAGCCCATAAACACTGACACTCATGACATGCCTAAACACACATTACATCTGCATGCTCAAACAAGCAGGATATCAAATATGCTATCAGAAAATTTGAAGACTGCTTCGCCCAGCAGCCTAGTAACATGACCAGACTCGATCCAAGCATCACCGTCAATAAGATTCCAACGTACCCAGATTGTAATTCGATCAAACAAAATCTCAGGCCCATGAAGTCGTCATGGTCTATTCCATTCAAGGAAGAAGTATTTAAGCACCTTTCACACAACTTCATCGAGCCAATCAATTACCCATTCTGGTTTGCAAACATTGTCCCAATAACAAAGAAGGACAGAAAAGTTAGAATGTGCATGGACTAATGAGACCTAAACAAGGCATGCCCTAAGGACTATTTTCCACCCTCTTTGTCAATGCACTAACTAGTTCAGAGATGGTTTCCTTAATCGATCTGGCCATGAGGTATAATCAAATCATGGTCCATCCTCCAGACATGGATAAGATAACTTTCATCATTAAATGAGACACTTACTATTACAGAGTAATGCCATTTGGACTAAAGAATATTGGAGACACCTACCAGAGAATGGCTACCATAGTTTTTCATAACTTAATTCATAATGAATGGAAGTGTATGTTGACAATGTGGTCATTAAAGGTGCTATTGATGAACTGTATTCGCAAGCACTAGAGAAGTTCTTCCTTAGACTTTGACAGTACAATATCAAATTAAATCCTAATAAGTGCATTTTTGGAGCCTCATCTGGAGTATTCCTTAGGTACATGGTAGGCAAGAAAGGCATCGAAGTGGATCCAGCCAAGTCTAAAGCCGTACTTGACATGCCAACTCCTAAAACTGAAAAGGAGATCAGAGGCTTTCTAGGTTGCCTTTAATACATATTGGTTCATCAACCAATTGGTCGATACCTGTGGCCTGATGTTCAACCTTCTCAAGAAGAACTCCTCCAAACAGTGGACTGGGGAGTGCCAGCAAACCTTTGAACAAATTAAGGAATACCTTTGGAGTGTACTAGTTCTACAACCTCCTAGGCTTGGTAAACCTTTGCTGCTTTACCTAACCGTTAAAGAAGAAGCCATGGGAGCAATACTGGCATAAAGGCCCCAGATTCCCATAAAGAGAATGCTAACTATTACTTGAGTAAGAGGTTACTGGCCTATAAACTCAAGTACAAGTACATTGAAAAACTTTACCTAGCCTTAGCATGGGTCTGTCATAAGCTGAGACACTTTCTGGGGGCATACGTCACACTTGTCCCTACTGATCAGAGTTCACTCAAATTTCTAATAGAGAAGCCTGTCCTAGATAGCAAGATGGCTAGATGGATGGCTACCTAGTAGCCTGCCACATCAAGTACATTCAGAGAAAGTCCATCAAGGGTAACATCATGACCAATCAATTGGCTATGGCCCTAACTGATGATCATTGGGAAGAACCTTAGTTTCCTGATAAAGATGTTCTATTCCTTCAAATTAAAACATGGAAGCTATATTTTGACGGAGCTGCAAACCACAAAGGTTATGGTATCGGATTGGTGTTCCTTATAGCTACCAACAATAGCTTACCTTTGGCAGTAGAATTTGATTTTGAGGTAACTAACAATAAAGTTGAATATGAAGCATGTTTGTTTGGAATAGTAGTGGCTCTCCAGATTGGCATTAGAAATTTAGAGTTCTACTGAGATTCAAACCTTATTGTCTTATAAGCTCTCAAAAAATGGAAAATCAGGGATGAGTGATTGGTTCCTTACTATAAGCACCTCGAGGAGTTGGAAAATTGCTTTGATGACTTGTCTTTTCACTACCTTCCAAGAACTCGGAATAGGTTTGCCGACATACTAGAAACCCTCACATCCAAGATACAAATATGTGATGGGTCTATTATCTATCCTATTTTGATAAGCATCAAGAGCCAATTGAGTTTTTAGGCTCATTGCTTACACATTCAAGAAGTTGAATAAAATCCATAGTACTAGGACATCTACGTGTACCTCACCAAAGGTGAATATCTTGAAGGCATCTACAAATTAGAAAGGAGAACTATAAAGCAACTGGCCAATGGATACATCCTTAGAGGTGACATCTTCTATAAAAAGAAAATGAATGGCATTAACCTTAGATGCATCTCAGATGAAGAGGCCAACAAAATCATGAAGGAAATCCATGGTGGAATAGATGGCACCCACATGAATGGTTGGGCGTTATCACAAAAGATCATGAATCAATGCTGCTATTAGCTTACTATGAATTGGGATTGTGTACAGTTTGCCCAAAGGTGCCTTAAGTGTCAAGAATATGCAAAGCTTCATAAGCTATCATCTTCACCTCTCAATCTGATTTCTACACCTTGGACCTTTGTTGTTTCGGGCATTGATGTTATTGGCAAGATTTTGCTAAAATAATCCACCAGCCATGATACATCTTAGTCACCATTAACTACTTCATCAAATGGGTCAAGGATGAACCCTAACAAACTCTAGACTTAGAGAAGGTAGCTCAATTCATTAAGGTAAACATCGTTGCTAGATATGGTGTTGCACATGAAATCATTTCGGCCAAAGGCTCCCACTTTCTAAAATAAGTGGTTACCCTCATTGAAAAGGAAAAGATAAAGCATCATAAATCTTCTCCATATAAACCACAAACTAATGGCACAATTGAAGTGGCCAGTAAAGCACTAAAGAACATGCTTCAAAAGATGATTACCAATCATAAGGGTTGGCACCTACATTTGCCAAATGCCCTCCCTGGGTACTGAACAACCTATAAATCAACTACCAAAGCTACACCATACTCGCTAGTCTATAGAATGGAAGCATTCCTTCCTATAAAATTAGAAATTCAAATAACCAGAGTTCTTTAAGAAGCTCAGATTTCTGAACTCGAGTGGCCACATGCTTACTATGACCAGCTTAACCTAATTGATGAAAAGAGAATGGAAGTGCTCTATTATACACAAAACTATCAGATTAAACTGGCCAAGCACTTCAATAAATGGGTTCAAAGTAACAATCTTTAGGAAGGTGATTTAGTCCTCAAAGAACTCAAACAAGTTGTACAAGACCCTCAAGGAAAATTCAGACCTCCTTGGAGTTTCCTGCACATCATAAAGAAGATCATGACAGGCGAGGTTGTCATCCAAATGGACATTGATGGCAATGAGTTTAGTCATCTGACCAACGTTGATCAGCACAAAAAGTACTTCATATAGTGTTTTTATTGCATTAGCATGCATTAAGGCATCATCATTTCTGTAACAAGAACTACCTATACCTGATTCTCCAAAATCATAAGTTGTAATCTGAATTCAAAATTTCAAAATTCAATGTATGGAGATACGTAGGCAACCCTTATTAGGTACAATCCAAAGCATTTAATAAAAATCAAAAGTTCCATTAATTTGGGCTCTTTAACATTACATGCAATAGTTAAAAAGAACAAATAAACAAAATAGGAAAAAAAATAAAACCTGCTTAGATTAAAACCTGAAAGGGCTGCTTAAGCAAAATTTGAGGTACAACCTGCTAGACTAAAAACCAAAAAGGCGGTCTAGACAACAATCGAGGCAACTCGCTAAGATGAAAACTCAAAAAGGGCAGTTTAGGAAAAAAATAAGAGCTTAAAAAAAAACAAAATAAAAATTAAGGTCTTATTCATCTTTTGGAACATCTAAAATAAGATATTTGAGATAGAAAAACCAAAAAATAAACAAACAAAATAAAAAGTCTTATTCTCAAAACGTAAAGCTAAACCCAGACATAACCTTCAATCTTAGTCAGAAAAGTGATCACGTTCAGTTGCAACATCCGCAAGTGCACATGATCGTATTAAGTAGTAAAATCAGTAAGTCCTAGTATCATTATCCCAAGGGATTCATTAGTTTATTCGATCTAGCCCCAACTCAGTCTCATCATCTATTGTTTAGCTCACAATGATTTTTGGCATGAGTTAACTAATTTTAAACTATGGAAACTCAAAGAAAAACTGAACTTGCAATTAACAAAATCTAAAGAAATCAATAATCAAATCTAAAAATTAGGATAGATTAAGGCATCTACCTAGACTTTGACTCGTATTACTCAAATTGTATGTTCAATAAAAAAATCAACGAATATGTCAATTAATCATTAAGTGGGATTTTTCACAAAATTAAGTTTAAATCTTTCTCAAGAAATTAAACCCCTAATTTCTAAGTAATAGGAAATGGATCTCTTCTCGATGATACTCAATTAGAAATAGCCTTAAGGATTAATGAAAAATTTCTAAGATCCTAGGAGTTTGTGAATCTATCTCTAGCAGATATAACAAACCTATTAAGCTTTTGAATGTTCTACATCTAAACTCTCTATCTCTAGTAAAGCTTAAACAACACAAATTAAAAACAAGCATGCTTTTGCAATTGATTTATAGAAAAATAAGTATCAAAAGCTAAACTTAATGAAAAACCTAAACATTCATT
>CAOJBK015601823.1:0-13840 GCA_948294925.1 Codiaeum variegatum
TAATTATTATATTAAATATTCACTATTTGTTACGTCATTAATGATTCATTTTTTTTGTCAGAAAATTAGTGACGTAAATTTTTTGTCATAAATGCATTTTTTCGTCGCTAATGTGTCGTTATTTATAAAAATATTACTGACGTATTAATATATATTACTGACATGAAAAATTGGGTCAGTAAATTACTGATGCAATTTTTTGGTCAGTAAAGAGTCAGTAATTAATTAATTAATGATGCTAAACAGTAAATTACTGACGCCAAAATTGCGTCAGTAATTACTGACGCCAAATTTTCGCGTCAGTATTTTTTTTTACTGTCAGAGGAAATACCGTCGCAATTTTGGGGTCAGTAAGTTACTGTTGGGAGTCAGTAAATAGATTTACTGACGCCGAATTTCCTTTTACTGACGCCGAATTGGCGTCAGTGATTTTTTTTTTGTAGTGTTAGCATGTAATGGGAGAAGCAATGAAAATGATATTCTAAAAGTAGATGAACCTGATAAAGGAGAAGGAAATGTAACTAGAATGGTAGCATAAAATAAAAATGAGGTGGAAGATGCAATGGAGGCAAATTAAGATGAAATGGGAGAACCAAGTTATACCAATGAATTTGGAAAGGGAGAACTAAATGATGCATTTGTAGATGAAGATGGAGATAATTCTAGTGATGATGATTCTAAAGATAAGGATTATATTCCAACTATAACATATGAAGTGATGTACAGTGAAATAGATAAACATGATTCTGATGAAGATGATGAGTATGTGATTGCCAAGAAAAACCTAAAGCAGCTTAAGATAGTGGAAACTAGCCATATTTTGGTTTTGGTTTGGATAGCAAAAAAAAAAAAAAGGTTAGCAAACCAAAATAGTGAAGGGACTTCTTAGGGCTAAGAGGATAGATCCAGTGAGTCAAAATATCCAAATTTTGAAGATGAGGTGGAGACTGTAGTCAGTAGTAACATTGATGACTAGGAGGTCATAAAAAAACATGGGTTAAAAAGTTTATATACAACCCTAATTGTGACCATGCTAATATGGCTTAGGTACCAGGTTTAGTATTCATTAAAGTTAAACAATTTAGGGAAGCCATAGAAAAACTTATGTCGTGGTTAATAGGTATGTATATTATTAGAGAAGGACATGAGTTGATATAATGGAGGCAAAGTGTATAAGATGTCCTTTGAGGGCTTATGCATCATTGGTCAAGGATGATAAGTCATTCATAATTAGGAATGTGAATGACATTCATAAATTTAGTAGGGTCATAAAATACAAAATGGTGAATGTGAAATGGTTAGCTGACGAATATCTCAAAACTTTTAGGAGGAAACCTAATTACACAATAGGTAGAATGGCTGATGATATATTGAAGAGATATTCATTGAATATACCAGAAGTGACCTATTATAGGGGAAAATACAGCTTTATCTAAGCTTAGAAGGTCTGTAGAGGCACATTTTGCAAGAGTTTAGGTCTTATGGTGAAGAGTTGAAGAGAGTATATGAAGAAGGAGCATTTGAATTAGAATGTGAGCTTGTGGATGGGAAGTCTGAGTGTAGAGGCATGTATATTTATTTCAATGGCCTCAGAAAAAGTTTATGAATGGTTGTATGCCTTTTATATCCTTGGATGGGGCATTTTTGAAAATAATTTTTGGAAGAGCCATACTTAGTGCCATAGGCAGGGATGGCAATAATCATATGTACCCAATTTCTTAGGGGTTGTGTTGTTTTGGGATTGATAGGTTGAGTTGTTTTGGGATGGTAAACCCAATAGTACCATAGGCAAGATGGCAATAATCAGATAGGATTGGTTCCTCACTAAAATTTTCAGTGATTTGAACATTTTTTGTTGGCTTGGTATTGAACTTTATAAGTGATGAGCAAAAGGTAAAAGAAATCTATATTTTTTCATTTTTTATTCATGTTTATATGTTACTTAATACATCTTTAATGTTTATGCAGGGGCTATTTATTGTCTTGTCAGTGAAAGCACCACATGTTGAGAAAAGAAACTATGCCAGACTCATATATGCAAATTGGAAAAAAAATTTGGTGGATAACAGTTCAAGGAATTTTTTTTGGAAAGTGGTATATAGTACATATAAAGCCCAATTTAATATAAATTAGGATGAGCTGAGAGAAGTTGACATGGAAGTAGCTGATTGGATGGTAAACAAGGATCCCAAGGTATATCATAAAGCCTTCATATCAACATTGCCATATTATTACAATACTTATAACAATATTGCATAAACCTTTAATGGCAGAATTTGTAAGGCAAGGACCATGAATCTCATTGATATGCTGGAAGAAATAAGATCAATGCTCATGCAAAGGGTGAAAGTTAAGTATAATTCCATGGTAGAAAAAGTAAATGAGACATGTGCAAGGATTAGAAATAAAATTGAGAGGTTCAAATGGGAGGCAAGATTGTGTGTACCTAAGGCTTCAAAAGATCACAAATTCAAGTTAGATGAATAATGATCAGTTTTTGGTGTCACTTGCATACCATACATGTACTTGCAAGGGTTGGCAGGTAAGTGGAATACCTTGCATCCATAGGATATCAATCATTAATTGGAGGAGATATAATATGGATGATTATGTGTCTACTTGGTATAAAAAGACACATTATTTAGCGGCATATGAGTGGCGTATAGAGCCTCTCAATGGCTCTAAGATGTGGAAACCAATCACTGAAGCTCCAGTTCATCCCTGACCATTTAAAAAGATGCTTAGAAGAAGGAATGAAAAGAAGTAAGCTAACGAGGAAAAGAGGAGAAACCCTAATAAGCTATCTAATTGAGGGGTTAAAATGACCTATTCCATATGAAATGAATTTGCTCACAATAAGATAGGTTGCCACAGGAAAGACAACCCACCTCTTCCTACTGAAAGATCTTTAAATCATGTAATATGTTCATAGTTTGTATTAAAATCTATTAATGATAGTACAAATATCTTTTTTTTAAAGTTATATTATTTTTTATATCAACATATCAAAAAAAGAAATCAAGGAATGAAACTACCTCTCAGCCAGCTGCAAGCTCAGGTGTTGATACCAAAGGACATTCACCACCATCAATTGCATCTAGGAGGAAAAGCATCATAACGCAACCATCTGCACATTCAAATGCTGATAACCAGCTGTGTGTCCCTAGCCTCTAGAAAGTGCTTACGTACCTCGGGCTTTTGGCCTAAGGAAACCGACCATAGGGGGTTAGATTGCGCATGGCGTTTAATGTCGAATCTCATGTGAGAAAATCCCTTATGGACTCATTAGGTTTATGGTGTTTGTGTGCAAGTCACCAACTAATGCTGTGAAAAATTTTTCACTTTCCGGTGATTAAGAAACTACTTTAGTTTAACTCCTTAAAAAATGTAGTTTTGTCGATGGAAAAAACAAGCCTTAAACCAAAGGATGGGTTCGATGACTCATGATTGATACAAAATTAATTTTAGAAAAAATTATTTATTTTTCTAACACATTTGACTCTAAGATTAAATGGATTTGGTTAAAAGAGATTTCATGTATGCATGGAAATTATATCATGATGTATGTGCAATTCTAGCATTTAAGTTATGATGCATGAGTAGAATATTATCATGAATGACAAAATATGAATGATGGAAATTATGAAAATAAATGAAAGTAATAAGGAAAAGGGGTCTCTCTTCTAGCCAAATTAGTACTAGGGAGAGCACACATCCCCAATAGCAAATAAAAAACTGAAAGAAATTAAATTAAATATAAATAAAAAGGGAAATCAAATCCTACGTCGTTCTCCCTTTTTGCGAAGGTTTGGGGGTTTTTTCAAAAGTGGGTTGGTTGATTGTTCAAAATCTAATTATTTTTAGGAAAATCAATTAACTGATAGGATATTAACCATTTAAGATTTTGATAAAAAAATGATTTTGATTGTGAATCCTAAGTCAGTTTTAGGATTTAATTAGTACAAAATGAAAATATTACCATTCAGAAATACTACCTTTTGTTTTCTTCGACGGGGAACCGGCGGTTAGGATGACTTAAAAAGGCCGAAATGGATCTCTGTCGTGTTCGAGAACAGTCGAGCGAGAGTAATTCGACAGAGATTCGGGTTTTGAATGTTTAGAATAAAATTTGAAAAGCATATCTCGATAAAAAGTCATTAGAAAATTTGACCCAGAGGGTCTTATTTATAAAATAAATTAGACTTGACAGGAAAGAAAAGTCGCATATACGCTCGGAGTCAGGCACACACGTCTGAGAGTTGGCGTGCATGCCAATCAGGAGGCGCACACGCCAGGTAGGAGGCGTATGGGGCTGGCCTCTGGGTCCCACATGATTTTGGGTCAGGTTTGGTCCGGTTCGATTGGGGTTAGTTCAATTTGAGTTAGTTTGATTTGGTTTGTCCCAATTTTGGTATTTTCGCGATTTTAGGCCCTTTTGAGTCCGATTTGGGCTGATTTGAGTATATGAATTTGTATTAACGGGCTGAATCTGATGGTGCAAACTTGAACGTTTACACTAAGGACAACCAAAACCAGCAACAACTATAACAAGGATAAAAAGGCCTCACAACTTATCTCTCTGCAAGTTCAAGTGTTGCTAACCTTAGAGCACCAAAACAAACACCAACTACATCTAAGTAAAAAGTAAAGGGTAAAAGTCCTAAGGCTATTGGCTTAACATATCCTCCTCATAAACCTGCTACTACTGCTAAAAAAAGAACAATTACAAGAGGAAGGAACAAGACCGGGAAGGGTTATAGAGTTAACATCAGCCTTGACACTGGTAATATGTACTTAAAGGTATGCTTCTTTGCACTTAAAGGAACTTGTCATCCATATGTTTCAATTTAATCAAATTTAGTAATGTTTTCATTGAATATTACAGATGTCAAGTCATAAAAAGGTGCAATATATTCTAAGGTCATTTACTAATGTTGTTGTTGTAAAGCAAGCACCTAGCAACATCCTAACAAGGTCAACACCTACTATTGCTACATCTTCTACAACTTTCAATTGACAATTAACTACAACCTGCAGGAATATATGTATGGGATCAAAGTCACAAGCTTCCACAACAACCTCAGTGAATATGTTTACTCATAAAGGACAAATTGTGTTACCGAAGACTGCTCAAAAGATCAAGAAACTACCTTGAAATCTTATTGTTATTACATTTTTTCTGTTTCCATTATTTTATAACTTTGATAAAGTTTTATTCTATATTTTGTTGTCGGTGCTGCTGTTATAATGTATGACACATAGCACAACATTGTTATGTTGCCATTTTAAGTTCTTTTTGTTGTTTTTTAGCTTGGAATCATGGTTATGATGTATGTTATGACATTCATGGGATGCAAAATATAAAATTGTTACTTTAAAATAATAAAAGGTGCTTTAGAATGGTTTGTTATTTATCAAATGGCCTTTGGTAAAATTTGATCTTGGAGAAAGCTGAAGAGTTTATTAGTTGATGAGTTTTATCTTAGTAGGGAAAAAATTCTACTTATAAAAATTGATATAGTAAAACTCAATCCAAGAAGGATGGAAGTTTTAACTATGAAGCAATTGAACTTGGAAATTTGAATTTTAGTAGTGATGAAGTGCATTTAGCTGTGGAAACTTACTAAGTTTATGATATTCAAGAAGTTGAAGTCAAGGAGAAAGATATGATATTCAAGTGTTAATAAGTTTTTTCAATTACATGTTAGCTGAACTTTCAAGCAAAGTTATTATACTTTAGCTATCACACTCCGACTCTGAACTCGATGTCAAGTTTTCTTGAAGTGAGAAAGAGTAATATAGAGATTCACTTGTTAATTATAAAGAGGAAAAGTATAAAAGATCCATTTAAGGGGAATAAAATTCCAATGGAGGTACATAAATGCTTAAAAAATTTATATTTAAATAATAATATTTTTAAGATGAAAGTTGGATTGTTCGAATGATTTTTCAAGTGCAAGAGTATTCTAATGTTAGCTTGTCTAAGTTCTTATCGAGGATGTCCTTTTGTTGAATATGTTAAGTTAAAAAAAAATAATTTTCACTTGTTAGAATTTTATTTATTGGGTAGGGTACATCCAGGAGATAGGTGTTTTTTTTTTTTTTTCCAAATCAAGAGCTAATTTATTGGAGTCACCTGTGTAAATAATGTAGATAAGTCGTTAGAGGTCACTGTCTCTTATGACATGTACCTGAAAGATGGGACTGTCAAATTGTGTAAGTTGTCGGTTTGATGGGGCGTTTTCTAAAGCAATTGATAGGAAGCATTAAATGATCCACAAGTGGATATAGGCATGAAAGTTCATTACCATATACACAAATGTATTTATGAATACTAAATTTGACACTCCATTCCCTTAATCACAAATAATCCAGTTAGCATATATTATTCAGTTTCTGTCCACACTGATATCACCAAAGTAAAAGGACATTCCGGCCAAAAAAAAAAAGTAAAAAGGACAAAAATATGTTATTAGGATATAAGTTATTTGGACATAAAATTTTAACACCATGTTAATATTTATAGGCTCATATATAAACTTATAGGCGTGTAAATATTAGAAATCGCTTACACAAATTTATTTAACTTATGCTAAATTCATGATTTACTTATTTTATATTGGTATAACTATCTAATTTATTATTAAATATTGGTCAATTATTAAATATACATGTTTGAGCTAACGTGTTATGATGATATGGCATGAAAACAATAAGTTGGCAATCGATGACTATTTGTTCTTCTTATGTGTTGAAAAGAAACAGAAAAAAAATCAACCATATCGATCTTCTTCTCAAAAGATTAGCGGCATATATGGGATAGAAAGAATCTTATATCTCTAGATAATTATTAAAAAAAAAAACTATTTGACTTATTTGAGAAGTAAGGTAGTCACCAGCTGCAACTCATCATTTTCATGCCACATCATCACGATATGTCAGCTCAAGCACGTGTCTAATGAAATAAGTGTATATTTGAAAATGATCGATAAAGTAAAGGTATATTTAAAAGTTAATTTTTTAGGGTATATTTAATAATTGATCAATATTTGATAATAGACCAGATGATGTTGCCTTTTATATTTTGCTAATTTCATTTACACGTGATTAAAACTATTATCAAACAAGTGATTCATTTTTACTTTAATAGATTTTTTTTTATTTATTAAAAAAATAATAATTTTACTATCACCAATAAAAGGATAATTAATCATATAAAATTTAAAAATATTAGTAAATATATTTTCGGTAAAAAGGAGATAAATGATTTTCAATTATTTAAACTCTTCTATTTTTTATCATTTAATTATTAAAATCTTTTTTAAAATTCAATGAGTCATTTATCATGATATAATTATTAATTAAAATTTTAATAAAAACTTATGAAAGACATAATTTATTGAGATTAGATTGAAAAGAGTAAGACTATAATTTGACAAACTTTAAAGTTTGAAATAATATTGAATATAAATTTTAAATCTTAAAAATTTTCAAAAAATGTGTTTGATTAGATAGATTTTACTTATATTTCATTAAAGATTTGAATCTCTTCAAAGAAAAATAAGAATGAAAGGGAAAAGAATAAAATAATTAAAAGTTAGAGTTAATATTTTTTTTCATGCATATTATAGCAAATAAACAAAAAATGATAAATATATAAATCATAATAAGTATAATATGAATTTTATATATGTATAGATTTTAATAATTTAATTTTATATAATAAAAATTTTAAAAATATAATAGTAACTTTATATATTAAATAATATTTATTTATGCAATTTTGATTGGTATATGTACATAATACACTTTAATAATGATATAATAATTTTGAATTAAATAACATTAATTTATACAATTTGAATAATACATATATATTTGACACACATATTTAAATATTATTATAAAAATTTATATTCAAATAATAATTATTATATAATTGATATTTATTTATGTTAAAAATATATTTAGTATTATTTTAAAAATAAAAAAATAGTTATTTTTCATATATAAATGTAAAAAAATTATTGATATATGTTATTAAAAATTAGAAATTAATTTCCACAAATTTTATATGATAGAAATTTTAAAATTACAATAGCAATTTTATAAAGTAAATAATATATTTTTATCTAAATTTAAAAAATATCAATAATATATTACAATATGCATTATATATAAGATTTTTCATTAAAAGTTATTTTTATAATGATATTTTTATAATTGTTTTTAAAGGGCATAGTGTGACTATAAGTACTTAATATTTATAGCTGAATATTTCAAGTTCGAATCTCGGTCGAGGTAGGATTTAAAATTGACTTTGATATTATTCCTCCCTTCTACCTTTTTTTATTAAATAAGAAGAAAAAGAAAGATACTTTTATGATTAATATGTATATAATTTTATCAAAAATATATTTAATATTATTTAAAAAAAAATTCAAAGTTACACTTAATATATATATATATATATATATATATAAATAATTATTTTCTATTATAATTAAATTTATCCAAATAAAATTATATATTTAAAATCAAACGAAAATAAACTTATTTAATAGTTTTTTTTTTTAATTTTCTTTAGTTGTCAAAATTTGAAAATTAAAAATTTATAATAAAGTGTATTTATTTATTTAATATTATTACAATATGATATTTTATGATTAATAATTTTAATGATTTAAATGTTAAATTTAAAAATTTATCTTCTATTAAAGTAATTTAATTATTTAGTAAAGGGTATTATTATCCAAAACAAAATTACCAATATCCATATTTTTATAATTAGTATAAATAATAAACTTTGCCATCAATAGATACACTATTATATCTTGAATATAAAAAAATATAAAATTTACCAAAGATTACCATTTTAATATTTTATTAATTTTTAGAAGGATTAAGGTACAACTAAACACTTAGATAGTGTTTAGTTGGACGTAATGAAACGTAATATAATGTAATCAAATATATTTTAAATATATATTTATATTAAATTTTATTTGATTGCATTATATTATATTCTATTATGTCCAACCAAATATCACCTTAATGTTTTATCAACGTAAAAAATAATCCTTTATATATATATTTTTTTCTCATTTATATAAAAAAAAAAATTAAAATAATGAACAAATAAACCCCTAAATATGGTTCACAGTTAACAAACATTAACTTAGAATGACATGGTTATTGGAGGATTCACAAAATAAAAATTAAAAAAAAATAAAGAAATACATTTTCTTCTAATAACTAATATTGCCTTCGTTGTTCTTTCCTATTTTGTTTACTGCGAAATACAAAATGGAGGTACATATCTTCTTTAAGAGCCCATCATTTACATTCCCAAATCTTTCTAAGGATTGACCTGCCTATACCCAAATCTTTCAACATGGTGAATGATTGTTAAGATGGAGAAACAAACCATTCAAATTGTAAACAAAAAAAAATGAAAATGAAATTTCAATGAAGAAAAAAAATGCAAACTGAGAAAATGACATTGAAAAAAATATTTAATAAAAATTTTATTAGAAAAAAAAATTGATAAAATATTCAAATTGAAATAACTACCATGAACAGAGGGAAAAAAAATGCAATTAGGAAAAATGAAAATTGAAAAGGATATCACAAAATTCACTAGATAGAGTAAAAAAGCATGAATTCTAGAGTCGAAAAATCAAAAGCAAAATATCAATGGATTTACAGAGAACTTAAATAGTTTAAGCAAAATCGAAGCGAGTTCAACAGTTTGTCAGTATAAACTCAACTGCACTTATCGAAATCATTATAGTCGGAACAGAATCATCAGGTTTTCAAGCTAAAATCAATAATGTATATGAAATCTATGAAGGAATTATAGACATTATCAAGAATATAATCTCTTCATCAAATGATATGAGAAGAAAGGGTATCAATGAGAGAGTGGAGAGAAATTAGGATTCTTATTAGTTGTCGGGCTCCACAGTTGCCATGTTATCACTTTAACTGGAGTTTTGTTTCTGTTAGTGCCTCACTGTTACTTAGGTGTTCTGTTCATTATTTTAACCTTTTATATATAAATGAGACATTAAAAAAAAATAAGGATCTATTTATTCCATTGGTAAAATGTTAAGAGTTTAATTAGACTCTATACTATTTTTAAAATATTTTAATTACTCTTATATTTTATTTATAACCACTATTTGAAAATAGGTTTATTGCAGCACTTTTAAATTACTATAGAGGTTCTAAAAAGTATCAAAAAAATGAATCAAATCAGATTCCAAGATCATAAATTTTGCTTTAACTCTATTTTAGAAAACGTTATTTTATCTATTTTGGCTCAAAACTATTCAAATTCAGTTTAAAATTATTGTGTATTAATAACAAGATAAAAATGGTACATGAGCATACAAAATAGATAAATATGATGCTCGACACATATCAGAATGAATGATAATTAAAAAAGTGATAACATAAAGAAAGGGGTCAATTAAATGAAAATAAAGAGAAACAGGTCTCTCCTCTGACCATAATAGCACTAGAAAAGATACACATCCCCAAAAGTACAATAAAAAAATAACAAAATTAATTATACATTAAAAATGTTACAATGAGGGATCACTCCTCTAGCTATAAGATATAGGAATGACACACTCTCCTCAAGATCAAAGTATAATAATTATAACAAAAATAACAAAAGTGCTAAAAAAAAGAAATGAAATAGCAACAAATGTTCATAACAAAGCATCCAACACAAAAAGGGACAATTTTTTATACAAAAAGATAGAAAATAAGACTTTTCTTAGAGTTGAAGCCTATATAATAATGCTTGTTGGTGTATCCCTTTGAATGAGAATCAAACCCTATGCTACTCTCCCTTCTTGCAAAAGGTGGAGGTTATTTTGACAAAAATGGAGATTTGGTTCAAAAGCTAACCATTTTTAGACATTGAAAAATAGTTAACCAAATATGTTTTTAATCATATTAGAGTTTGATTAAGAGAAAAAAAATAAATTTTGAGTGGTGTGGTCCTAGTCATATTTAGGATTAAGGAAATAGAATAACAAAAATAAGGATTTAAAGTTTTACCTTAGCTCTTCATCGGCATGGAACTGAAGGATTAGTAGGTTTGATCATGCTAGAT
This sequence comes from Codiaeum variegatum, assembly GCA_948294925.1. NCBI lineage: Eukaryota > Viridiplantae > Streptophyta > Magnoliopsida > Malpighiales > Euphorbiaceae > Codiaeum > Codiaeum variegatum. The sequence goes on from CAOJBK015601823.1 coordinate 11,129, forward strand.
AGAGTATCTAGAATGTCAGAGGTTCAATGTATCGAAAAAGGTCTAAAATTTTCAAGAGTTATCTTTGGTCTCTGAAGTACTTGAAATCTATGCCAAAATGATGGAATTTATAGAGAAAAAGGGTTGGATCGAATTTATTGCATGTGACCAAGCTGGACTGCACGTGCGCAAGCATGCCTATGCATGAGCAAGCTAGCCTACGCACGCTCAATGCCCGCTAGGCATGCTCAAGGCTTGCTGTGAATGCACAAGATGTCTTGCACATGCTCAGGTAAGTCTTGCTCGGTTCGATTTGATCCAATTTTAGTGTTTTCTTGATTTTAGGCCTGTTTTGAGTCTGATTTGAGCCTAGTTTTATGATATGGGTTTGTGTTGAAGGATCGGATTTAATGGTGCTAAAATGAGGATTCACAGATTCCCCTATTAGCAGAACCGGTCTTGATTTTTAAGAATGAGTCTAATAAGTGTGAACCTCCCGGTGATGCAGGGTGATGCTCACCGGAGACGACACCAGGATTTTTACAATTTATAATGCTCGACGGCTAATTCTACCCCAGCTCTAGGCAAGTTCACCTATCATTATAGCAGTAACGACATCGATGCACAGAGACATCGACGCAAGTACTAGCTCAAATTTGAACTATTTTCTAGTTCATAATAAATAATTGTTTTAATTGATTAAAACTAAAAGTTAAAATCCTAACTACTAGCTAATTCCTAATAAGACAACTTTAAGAAAATGCAAGGTCAAGAAGAAACAACCATGAGAAAGAGCGTCTACTTAGACTTCAAAGAGCGTCTACTTAGACTTCGACTCGTTTTAATCACAATTGCAAGAACAATCTATAACTCAATAACATTTCTTTCAAGCATCAAATGGATATTCCTTCAAAACTAAATTTTAACCCTTTCTCAAGTGATTAAATCCCTAATCCCTAAGTAATGAGTAGAGAATCTCTTCATAAACCCATTCAATTAGGTAAAACATTAACCATTTAAAGGAATCAAAGAAAAACCCTAGAAGTTAGTGAATCTATCTCTAGAAATCACAACAAACCCATGTGTCTATGAGTGTTCTAAGCTCAATCTTTCTATCTTTAGCGAAAACCAACAACAACCATTACAAGCAAGCATGCATTGCTATGTAAAGTGTAGAAAATTTCATTCAAAGACACAAATTGAAGCAAAAATTAAACTTCATTAAGAAAACCATTCATTCATCCATACAAAGTAATTAAAACTTGTCTAATCTAGGTAGGCAAGTGATATTTAGCTCATAATAACAAAGAAATAACAAGAAATTAAAGAAGAAGGAAAGAAACCATGAAACCCTTAAAGGAACCTAGCTCAATCTTATAATCCTAGATAATCTTTCTCAATCTTGCACCAAAATGTGTTACCCCACCTCAAATTTGCTCCCTTGATTGCAATTTCTTAGTTCCTGGTGGCTCTAGGATTTTTGGGTGAGTCCTAGACCTAAAATTCCAAGACCAAGCCTTTTTTTTCTACTGTTTGTGCTTTTATATTGCTTGAAATTGCCTGGTCACGGCCATTGGTCACCATGACCAATATCCGTGATTGATTCCCTAATTGCACTTCAAAACGGTAACTCATAGACCAGTCATGGTCAATGGTCATGGTCGTGACTAATACCCATGATAAATGCCTTAGTTTGAATCTTGAGAAACAACAGCTCCCATTATGGTCATAATCGTGACCATTACCAATGACTGTTAGTCTTCTAGAAAGTTTTAGATTTTTTTTTTAGCTTTTCAACGATACCTGAATGACCTCAATCGGACCTCTATAGCTCAAGTTATGATCAAAACACTAAAATATGTTCAAGCCTGTCACAGTCTGCACAATAGCATGCTGGGTGCTCACGAGTGTTGGTCACGCCCGTGAGTGATACCTGTGACTTCTTTACTTACTTAATTCTTGCTCCTTTTGCATGTCAAATACTATGTTTTTCATTACTTAGCTCCAGATCGATGTTTATACCTAGAAAAGCTAAAAACACATTAAAATAAGCAAATCAAATGCAATTGGATAAGGATAATTGCCAAGAAATGAGCTAAAAAATTGGTATATTTGGCCATTATCAAACTCTCCCATATTAGACTCGGAATCGAAGGTTCGAATTTCCCTTGAGTTGATACCTCCTTAGCATGATTCTTCTCCAGAGATGACTGACTCCACAAAGAGTCCTTGGGCACCTCCAATTTCGATGTCTCTCGCTAAGGATGACCTTTGCTTGATTATGTGCCTTTAGAGGATGTTGAAGACTTTACTGAAGGTGATTCCTCAATAGGAGTAATCGAGCAGCAGCAGTAGATGCACCACAACCCTTTGTTAGGCATAACTTTAATGTCTGTAAAAGAATGAATTAGCAGTCAGAATGATGTATCATATAAAGGAGATGACTTATATAAGGGAAGGGCACTTACACTCAGTTTTTGTTTTTTAGGGGCTTTCTCCAGAATGTTGACTTCTGGACCCTCTTTACTAGCGAAATTACATTGCCAATAGGCTTAGGGGCTACAGCTGCAAAATAAAAGAAAAATAGTCAGCAATAATTCCACAAAAGATATAAGAGCGGAACTGATAATAATATACCTCGACCTTGGTTGAGTAGCCCGGTTATTGATGCCCATGTGAATTGTTGGGTAAGAGGGTATTGAGTTTAATAATACCCATTAAAGGTAATAGGAT
>CAOJBK015602257.1:0-18799 GCA_948294925.1 Codiaeum variegatum
ATATGCACAATTATAATCTAGATGATCAGACATTGACTGGAGAATAAAACCCATGTGTCTATCATCTAATGTCATTGTTCGACTTACTCATCTCATGAGTGTTCACGTGTTGTCACAACATCATATGTCTGTAGTATGAAACTTACTACCTCCATACCAACAAGTATCTCATACTTGTCATGGATGACAACAGAGGTGACGATCTCTCTAGATTAATGATGTTCCTACCAATAATCCTATGACTGTGAACTATCTTTAAAGTCTATAATAAAAAGAATTTGTCTCCAAATTCTCATACTCTTTGAGAATAGATTCTCTTACAGTGAACTTAAGGAACATATATACATAATGCACTGAAAGGAAATCAATCATTAAACACACACACACACACACACACACACACACAAACACACACACATACACTCACACACAGACACACAGACAGACAGACACACACACACACACAGACACACACACAGACACACACACACACACACACACACACATATATATATATAAAGCCATAAATGGAATTTAGATTACAAATATATACACAATGTACATACTCTAGGGTATACAACCCCAACAAAGGTTTTTAATTAACCCTTGATCTTAAGGCTGGATTGGCTGGTCTTTTTCTTCTCTCAATCTTTAGTGGAAATGGTGCTTTGTGTGGTTGCTGGGGACTTGCCTCTGGTCAAGGCCTTCACATCTACTGCCATATTAGCCTTGCATTTTCAAAAATTCTCCAGGCTAGTCTTGGTAGCCATTAGCACACTTTCCATCTTTTCCTTAAAACTGACAATCTTTTTCATCAACTCCTCTTATACCTTTTGGACCTTCCCAGATAGCTCATCAGCTAAATGCTATAAATTCTTTCCAAAGGTGCCCTAGATATGCTTAATCTCTTGAATTACAGCTTACTTTAATCCTTTCCACTTAGCCATTATTTCAATAAAACTTACAAAAGCATCCTTTTCCTTTTTTGGTTCTTTCTCTTTCTCAAGCTCCACTTCTGATGAACTGTCATAACATCTTCTAAATTCATCTAAAGACTCATCTTCCTCAACTTCAACTGAATGAACATAGTCCTCCTTATCATCTTACATCAAAGAACCCCCAGGTTTAGAATATCCAATAGTTCCACATAGACATTTTAATTCAAACCTATTGAAGGGTTAACAGCAGTCTCTCCCAACCTACTAGATTCAACCTGCTTACTTTGAGTAGCATCCTCCTCTTCTACAACCTCTTCCTCAATAAATTCTTTCAATAATTCCATAGGGATCTTTTAATCATCAACAGAATCACTTGGCACCTCCTTGATTATAGATTTTCCTTTCCTAGGACCCTATTTGACCTTCACTGGCTTTTCCTTATCACCCTCAACTACATCATTTTCCTCGGTCTCTTTTGATGAAATTCCCCTATACTAATGTATTATAAGGCGGTCTTTCCTAGATAATCAGATCGTTTGATCAAAGAGGGATTCTCTAAATATATTTTATAGTGATTGAAAATTTTTGTCAATGGTATAATATATGGCATTTTTCTAGTCTTTTTCATACTAGCCATGGTGTTTAACATATATTATGGCAGATTAATTGGTTTCTTTTCCATTATGTGCCACATAATGCAAGCATCATTATTGGACACATAATCATAGCTATCCCTTTTGGGATAGATAATGTGACAAATAATTTTGTGCACCATTGGACCATGCAATTCATGATAAGTTGAGGTAGTGTTTTGATTACCTGTATTACCGATGAGCTCGTCTAAAAGCTCCTTTTTGTTGTAATCCTTGATTGACTTAGAATAACCTTACATCTTTGATCCATGATCAGGAATCTCTAGAATCTTTGCCAATAACTCCACTATGACAGTCTTTAGTTGACCCTCATTTGACGCTTTTATCATGGTGTCGAGCTCTTTTGTAATGAAGGAATAAAATTCCTTCATATTTTCCTTATAGAATGGTAGAACCATAGAGACACACTGAGCCCACTTTTGAAAGGCAAACCATTCTTTAAACTTATAGTCACTTTCTCCAAATACCTTCCAGTTTACAATGCAAGGGAAAATAAGAGCAGCTTTTGTGGAATCTTCTGAGACTGGGAGTCCTAGGGATGACTGCTTGGCCTTTCATTTTTGAGTAGGTGCTGAAGAAGTTGAAGGTTTTTTTTTTTGCCATAGTGATTTATAGGGTTTGTGAGATGTGGAAATAGAAGGAGAGAGTATTTGGATTTTTGTTTGTTGTGTGTTTAGGCATTTAAAGAGAAGTATGCCTTAGACCAAATTTTGAAATCAAACAAGGAAGTAAAGGAGGTTTTTAGCTTGGTAATCGCTTTAGTTATTAACCAGCCACTTTCAATGTTTTTTAAGGAAGAGAGAGAAATGAAGAGAGAGAGAGACACACACATTTTTAAAAGCTCTTATTATTTTAACAAAATATTTTTTTATTATTATTTAGAATTTTAGTTTTCTTCACTTTTTGCCATTTTTCTTTCTTGAGTTATCTTTTATATACTTAACCAAAAAGTAGTGATAAAACAAGACACATATATTGTATTTTTCATACTTTGGTTAATGTGTAAATCAAATCATTCTAGTGCTTTTTAACTTTCCAATGTCAGACCATCAAATCATATAGCACACATATCATACAAAGGATAGTTTATTAGACATTGGGCCATCTAATATTCAGTAAAAGGGGATCCACTGACTTAGTTGAAATTGCTTCTAATCTTTTTCTAGATGGGAATGCATCTAATCATTCTTATTGAACACAAATAATAAAGCTAGGTTAAGGTACCCATACCAAGTGATCTTCTAATACCATAATATTTCTCTTTAGGTAGTGGCTCAGTGAATATTTCAGCTAGCTATAGATTAGATGGAACAAACACTATTTAGATGTCTCCCTTTTGGATGTGATCTCGAATAAAATTGTGACTGACCTCAATGGGCTTTATTCTTGAGTGTTGAATAGGATTCTTGGATATGTTAATGGCATTTGTATTATCACATCTAATGGGAATTTCTTTGAAATACATACCATAGTCCTTTAGTTACCTCTTTATCCATATAATCTAACCTATACACTATCCATAGATAAGGCCACTGATATTTATTTCTTACTAAACCAGGAGATGAGGCAATTTCCCAAGAATTGGCAGGTTCTTGATGTACTTTTTTTTTATCAATCCCACTACCTACATAGTTAACATCACTATATCTAATAAGCTCAAGGTTAGTAAACTTAGGATACCATAGACCTAATTTAGTTATTCAACTAAGGCATCTAAAAATATGCTTGACAACAATTGAATGTGACTTCTTCAGGTCTGCTTGAAATCTAGCACACGAGTAAAAGCTGAAGTGGATGTCAGGCCTAGAAGCTATTAGATATAAGTGAGATCTAATTTGACACCTATAAAGCTTGATGTCCACTAATTTTATAAGATTGTTCTTATCCATTTTGATTGAGGAACTCATAGGTGTATTGATACTCTTTAGATCACCCATTATTAATCTCTTAATTAGTTCCTTGATGTATTTAGATTGACAAATGAAGATGCCTTCAGAAGTCTTCTTTATTTACAATCTAAGGAGGAAATTAAGCTCGCTAATTAGACTCATCTCAAACTCATTTTTCATATCATTAGAGAACTGCTCACATAACAATTTCTTAGTAGATTCAAATACAATATCATCAACATAAATTTGTACAACGAGCATATCATGATTATGAGTTTTGATAAAAGAGTATTGTTAATTTTTTTCTCTAGAAAATCCTTTTTGGATGGTAAACTTGCTAAGGAATTCATACAACGCCTTAGGAGCTTGCTTCAATCCATAAAGTGTTTTTGTTAGTTTGTAAACATGATCGGGCTTATAAATGTTTTCAAAACTAGGAGGTTGTTTAACACACACCTCTTCATTTAAATAGCCATTTAGAAAAGCACTTTTAATATCCATTTAGTAGAGAGTAAAATTTTTAAAGCATGCAAGAACATATAGAAGCCTGATTACTTCTAATCTAGCAATAAGAGCAAAGGTTTGTTCGAAATCTATACCTTCTCATTGATTATACCCCTATATAACTAACCTAACTTTGTTTCTAGTTACAGATCCATGCTCATCTAACCTATTTTTATAGACCCATCTAGTTCTGATGATTGAATGGTGCTTATGCCTTAGTACCAACTTCCACACTCTATTCCTTAGAAATTGATTCAACTCTTCTTCCATTGCTTCAGTCCATTTTTTATCATTTTGAGCCTCTTCACAAGTCTTAGGTTCAAATTGTGAAATAAATGCCAAATCACCATAGATTTCCTTACAGGATAACTTAGTCATCCTACTTTGTGAAGGACTCCCAAGGATATTTTCTTTAAGATGATCTTTATGATATACCCAATCCTTTGGAAGATCACAAGCCAGACTATCATTGTTGTTAGTTGCATCTAATTCATAATCATCGTCAGCTATAGAGTCTTTATCACTGTTAGGATCATGCTCTTTATCTTCATAATCATAAGGTGTAGACTTTTTTCTAGCTTCTGGACATCATCAGCTTTTTCCTCGTCTAAATTGACTTGTCCATTAGATACATGGCCATATGATTCATCATCTTTCCTTTTTCTTTAAACACAATAGTTAGGTTTATAGAAAATAACCTTCATTTACTCTTCCACAATAAGAGTTCTTTTATTGACGGCTCTATATGCTTTTTTTAGAAGTGGAATAGCCAAGAAAAATATCTTAATTAGATTTGCCATCAAAGTTTCTAAGGTGATCTTTCTTATTATTTAAGATGAAACATTTACATCCAAATGTATGAAACGACAAATTTGACTTCTTACCCTTCCACAACTCATAGGGTTTATTTTCTAATTGTTGCCTTATGGGAACTCAATTAAGAATATAACATTCAATGTTAGTTGCCTTTGCCTATAGATATTTTGGCATACTTCTTTCATTAAACATAGTTCAAGCCATCTCTTTTAAAGTTCTGTTCTTTCTTTTAACTAGAACATTTTGCTATGGGGTTCTATGAGCAAAGAAATTATGGTCAACATCGTGCTCTTTGTAATATGAATTAAATAGTTCATTCTCAAACTCCCCACCATGGTCACTTTCTAATGGAAGTGATTGTATAACCCTTTTCATTTTGAACTTTATTTTAAAAATGAATTAATGTTGTGTACGGGCCATATTTAAATACAAGGAATAGGAACCATGTGAACTTAGAGTAATCATTAATAATGAAAAATGCATATTTCTTTCCACTCACACTACTAGGTGAGATGGGACTGAAAAAATCACAATGCAATAATTCTAATAGTCTTTGTGTGGAAAGAATATAATCAGTGTTGAATGAAGACCTTACTTTTTTACCCTTCTGACATGCATTGCAAATATGATGATTTCCAAATTTCAATTTAAGTAAGACAGCAACTAATTCTTTCTTACTCAGTTTGTAAATTTGATGCATGTTAATGTGTCCTAACCTTCGGTTCCATAACTAACTATTATCTTCTATTGTGATCAGACATTCTTCATTAATTTACCAAGTATTTAAATTAATTATATATACATTACTAACATGAAATCTAATGAAGATTATTCTTCAATCTACAATTGATTGCACTTCTACATAGTTGATTTCAAAGATAACTCTCCTTTTTATTTTGTCACGAAGCTGACTAACATTTAGCAGATTGTACTTTAGGCCCTTGACTGGTTAAACACCAGATATGGGAGGCTTGGATATGATTATTCCTCTTCCAATGATTTTCCTTTTCTCTTATCACCATATTTCATATGGCCTTGACTGGATCTATCTAGCTTGGATAACTTAGATGCATCCTCTATCATGTGTTTTGAGCAGTCACTATCAATGTGCCAGTCATTTGATATCTTCCTACTGCTCAAACATTCATACATCCAATCATTCAAATGTAGGTACCCAATAAGTATTGGGTCTTGAAGGGTTAGGAGTTGTGGTTCCTTTTGAAACCTATATTAATTTTGGATGCAACTATAATAGGCTTTTATATAGTAAATAATCTCATAAATATGTGATGCACTATTATAGATCCTCATGTGGTTCATATCCTTTTTAGTTTCAGAAGTGAATACAACATTAGATGAGTTTGCATCTAATTTTGAAAAATGTTCTTTGTTTGCTTTACTCAAGATTAAATCATGTTCCTCATAAATTCTAAGGAGATTTTCTCTTTCCACTTTATATTTGTTCATTAGAAAGGAATCATATCTAAGCATTTATCTTAACATGCTATTCTCATTTATCAATTTCATACTTTGATCAATCAAGCAACTATTTTGGTTAAGAGAGCCAGATAAATCATTTTCAATCTTTCATGACTTCCAAGAAGAAATTCATTTTTCATGAAATATATATGCATGGATAAATTCAATTCAAGAATTATAGATTTCTCCACTTCTACTAGTGCAATATTGTTTTTTCGTGAATTTAAGTGTCTTTTTCAGTTTTTCATATTCATCAAATAATTCAATAAAGACAATTTAAACATCATTTTCAAATTCTGAGTTATATGTGCTTACTTCTGATGACTCATAGTCAGTTTTTATCTTCTCAGCTTTAGGCTCTATTGAATTTATCATTAGACATATGTTGGCCTATTCTTCTTTATTTGACTTATCATCTAATGTTTCAGATGCATCGCTTTCACTCCAAAACACCAATGCTTTTTTTTTTCTTTCTTTGTCCTTTTCTTAAGCTTTAAACAGTTTGGCTTGATGTGTCTTAGCCTATTGCATTCATAATAGACCACTTCTGAGCTTTCCTTTTTGAAGTTTTGTTTGCCTTTAGACTTCTCGAAGCTCTTGTTCTGTCTTCTTCCATCTTTCTTTATAAATATTCTCATTTTTCTTGAGAGGGCTGTTATTTCAATATCATCAGATGAGTCAGCCACATTAGCAACAACAAGTACTATCACTTTCTGCTTCTTATCTTCTTACCACTTGTGATTCCCATTTTCAAGTGTAATTTTATAAGTGATCAAGGAACCTATCATTTCATCCGTTGTGATAGCTTATTTGTTCATTAGAAAATTCACCATAGAATCCAAAGTTTCTGGTAGGGATTTAAGGAGCTTCTTAATCTGTTTCTTTTCTAAAATTTCTTCATCATATGAATACAACTAATTTACAATATTAGTGCATCTGACATTCATTTCAGTAGTTATCTCGTCTGGCTTCATGTTAAACATCTCATACACTTTCATAAGAAAGTTTACTTTTACTTCTTTCATAAGATTTGTATCTTTATATGTATTCTCAAGTTTATCCAAAATTGCCTTAGCAATCTTACAACCTGAAACCAAGTTGAATTCTAAAGGTGTTAAGCCACAGTGTAGAATATTCATTACCTTAACATTCTGAGCCACTATATTCCAATCTATATCTGTATACTCAGTTTTAACTTTAAGCACTTCTACACCTTCTCTTTTTGTTATGGGAACTTTAGGGCCTCTTAGAATGATTATCTAGGCTGTGATGTCAGTAGCCTGAATAAAGTAAATCATTCTATTATTCAAATATGAATAATGAGTCCCATTGAACAGTTGAGGTCTATTCACTGATTGACCTTCAGACCGCAGTGGATGATCATGAGCCTGATAAGCCATGTTGGATCTTTTCTCTTCAGGTTATTAGTCCTAAACCTTAGTAGAGACTTGCACTGATAGCAATTGATAGTTCAGTCAATCGTCTAAAAGGGGGTGAATTAGATGACCCAAATTTTTTTTTCTTTTAAGTGATAAGATGTATGAAAAGCAGTTTAGCTTTGGTAAATATGAAATGATCACTTTTGACATAATTCTAGATAATAAGATTCAACTACATTTAATGAATAACTTGAACTAGTTGAATAACTATCTAACTGTGCTTAGAAGCATTTTGAAGATATCGTCAGCAGTCTATAAGTTAAGCTATTAGAAACATATGTAGCTAATCATTTCAACTTAATTCTCTATAAATGTAAATAAAATATTTGATGCACAAGAGCAGTTAGATGCAAAGGTTATTACAAGATACATTGTTAGATGAGAGAGAAGATAGTGAGAAATAATTACGATAAACCACAAGAGGCACAACAATTTTATCCTAGTTCAGCACTAAGACTTACATCTAGTATTTAAAAATCACACCTTAATATTTCCACTAACGACCTCTATTTTAATGGGCTTGAGAAAAGCCTATCACAACACTTTGATGCTAACCGAGATAAGGAGTCATTCCTTACCTAATCTTTTCGACCTTCATTAGGCATCTGAATAACCTCTCACCTATCTTAGGGATAGACGACCCTCACAGTCTATTCTTAGGGGCAACTGTGACTCCCTCAGACTCAACCTTTAGGTGCACAGGCTATTACAGGGAGAACATGATTACAAGATTGAAGATTTACAAAATAAAGTGAAAATTACAAACTCCTATGTGGATCAACTTTAAATGCTTAAGGAATTTATATCAGAAAAGAATTTTTGTTTTGATCTCAAATTAAAGATGATGTATAAAAGTGGTTAAAATAATTTGAGATGAGTTAGTGCATGAAAAATTATTTTCAATGATAATTGAGAAGTAACTGCTTAAGAGACAAAGAGAATTTAGAAGAGTAAAGCATCTCTTCAATTTTCATATTGAAAGTGTTTATTCTTAAAGCATTAAATACATGAACCAAACTTCATTAATGAAGAATGAAGAATTTTTATAGAGGTTGAAGATGATGGTGAGTTTTTAGGGGGAAATTTCAAATTTCAGAGAGAGAAGGGCTTAAAAGTTTTTATCTCACAACAACTCTTTTTCTTTGAAAACTGTGTTTGTCTGCTTCTGATGTGATGCAAGATAGACAGATGACTAGAAGGCTATCTTATCAGATAAATAGTGTCAAAATAGAAATAAACCTTAAATGCTTTTGTCACTTTACCATTTGAACCAATACATAGAAGAATATTTTGAAAGGTTTTTTTTATGCTATCAGATGCATGTTGACACATTCGTTTTTTCTTCTAAAAGTTTATTTTTCTCCTGAGGGAATTTTATGATATGCATTAGATCTCGTGTAAAATAATGAGCATGATAAAGAGTGATATATTTAATAATAAGGCTAGATAAAAATTCCTAAAATCTAAGCTACCTATAATAGAACAAGTCTTCAGTTCTAAACCTTCATCAAGTAGCATTAAATGCATTGGCTTTTGGACAACATTAGGTTGCACTTCATCTAATGAGAATCTACAACACTTAAAATACACAAAATATCTAAAGTAAAGTATTTTTGTTATCATCAAAATAAGATTGCTAAACCAGTCAGTCTAACTTACAATTGCAGCTTCTATGAGTGAGATTACTCCTGATGAGGCAATTCAATTATTTGAAATGCTTGGAACCGACTCCCAAAAAAGGAGTGTGAGGGGGAGGTAAGCTATTGCTCATGAAGTGTCACATAGTAAGGATATGGTAATTCAAATAGTTAAGCTTACTCACCAAATTGAGATGCAAAAATGAAAGGGTAGCATAATTGTTCAAGCTCAAGAGGTGTGTGGGGTATGTGGCATCTATAATCCTGGTGCAAACATTTATCCTTCCGATTATGTTCCTATTGCAAGTGAGCTAGAGGAAGCTCAAGTTCTTGATGGATTCTAACTAAGGGTTCAAAATGATCCATATTTCAACACTTATTACCTCGGTTGGAGTTGGAGGAATAATAACCAATCTCAACAACTTCAACAATACCCTCAATATCAAGTGATGTAAATGGGGCAATAATAACACCAAGGTGAGTGTTATAATTTTTGCCAAAGTGTCTAGTGTGGAAACTATCTTGATTTCCTTTATTCCAGTTAGTACTCAAGCTCAAGAGGCCACCAATAGAAGATTAGATTCACTTGAGGCATCAGTAAAGAGAATTATGACCTAAGTTGGCTAAGTGGCCACCCAATTACAAGTAAACCAAAGGGGTAAGTTGCCTAACCAAACCAAATAGGCTAATGTATTTCTGTCATTAGTTTAAATTATAATGAGAAAGAGGAGGTAATGACAGAGGTTAGGTTCAAGCAAGTGGAAAAGTTGGTTGTGAGGAAGGAGGAGTACACAAACTCAGAGTTTCAATTATTAAAATATGGACCTCCTATCCTTTTTCCTACAAATTTGATATAAAGACAATTGAACACCCATCTAGGTAAGCTCCTAACTCTTTTTACTTAATTACATATTAATATGCCTTTGTTCAAATATTTGATGTAGATGCCAAAGTATGTGAAAACTTTGAGAGAGTTACTTGAGAAGAATGAGAAGTGGAATGAGGAGTCCATTGTGCAACTATCAGAGGAGAGCTCATGCAGCATTACTAAGCTACCATAAAAGCTTAACAATCCAAGGAGTTTTACTATTCCTTATCTTGTAGGTCGTTTTAATATTGAAAAAGCATTAACTGATTTAGGGTCAGGTGTTAGTGTTATGCCCATAAAAGTTTTTAAAGCTTTAGGTTTAGGGGAACCTATACCAACACATCTCACAATTGAATTAGCTAATAAATCAATTATTCACCCAAAAGGGGTAATTGAGGATGTGTTGGTTAAGGTTAGGAAATTTATTTTTCCTATTGATTTTTTCCTATTTTTCCTATTGAGATGGATGAAAAATGTTAAAAACTCACTCATCTTAGGGAGACCATTTCTAGCTATTACTAGAGCCATCATAGATGTTTGTGAGGGAAAATTGACCCTAAGTGTCGGTAATGATCATATTGTTTTTCAATTACAAAAGAATCATGCCACATACTATTGCACAATAAGAAGTTAAATTATATGAAACCATTGTTAATCCTAAACTGTTAAATGATAAAATTGATATGGTTAATAGTGTTTCCTTAAAGAGCTGTGTTGTGCAGGAAAGTATGAAGCCTAAACCTCATGCTCAAGCGGAAAGTTTTTCAATAATTGAGGCAATGAATGAACCTGCTCAAAAGTTAGCAAGCACACTAAAGCTTGAAGGTAAGAAAGGAGGTCAAAGTAATGACAAACCAAAAACTAGGAAGAAAGGTAAGAAAAAGAGTAAAAAATTTCAAAGATAAAGGATAATCTTATATGCTTATCCAAATCTATTGTAGATTCTTGCCTAAGAAATTTGAGATAATACTTGAATGGAACACTAGAAAGCTCAATTTCTTAAAATAACAAACTTGGGTTCTATGGTGAGAGGTTTAACTCTTCTGATGTAGGTTAATCCTACATCAACATCCAACTAAAGTGACATAAAATAAGTGTTAGGTGGGAGGCAACCCACCATTTAGTTTATTTTTTATGATTATTTTCATTGATTTTTGTGTGTTTATTTTTTTTGGATGATTATATAAACTTAAAAGTTTGTTTTGTGAGCATTTTATGGTAAATGATACACATTGGTATTGCAAAGCTTGACCTTGGAACTGTTATGTGCATAATCAACTATTCAGGGCATCTTTTCTTTTTCACCTTTTATCTCTTTTATATTTATTTTCAACACTTTAGGGACAACGAGTGAATTTTGAGTTGATTTAGGGTTCCTATTCCATACTTTTAAAAGAATTTGAAGATAGATTCCCTGATTTTTAGGGTCAAGACTAAATTTCTTCATAGATTTCATCATAGTTTTATAGTTTTACTTAGTTTTCATTGGATTTTTGGTTTGTAATCAAGATTTGAGCTGAATTTCTTCAAGGATATTGGGATTTTCTACAAATTTAAGGGAAACATGCTTTACCCAAAGATTGGCTAAGAGATTAAGAAATTTAAGGGAAACATGCTTAATATCTTAGCCAAAATTTGATATTTGATGCATGTTTTTTTAAGATTGCTTCTATGAAAGCGATTGCTGGTAGAATAAGCTCTAATTAAATTATTGCATTAAAATTGGATCGTTTGGCATAATCGACTTAGCCAATTACTTAAGTTGATAAACGATGGACTACGAATTGTAAAATCTCTTGACTCATATAAAACATTTCATATCAACATCTTTAATTTTTTACTTTAGTTTAATTATTCAATTTACTTTTAAAAATAAAAATTCTTTTACTTTTATTATTATTTTGCGAAATAAATCAATAAGACGACGCGAGTTCCTTGAGAGTATAACCTTCTGTCCTCAGTCTATATTATAATAGCTTTTATACTTGTAATCACTAATCGATAGTATATTTTGGGGTGAAAAATATTCCTCTCCAGTTCTAAGATGGTAGATTTCTCTTGAGATTTAGCCCTTTCCTACTCAATCTTATCATCTGTTGGATGATAGCCCAAACCAAATGGTGGAGTAGAGAACACATATTGAAGAACTGAATTCCTTATTAATTTTTACCAAGGCCCATCCTAGAAAAGTAGGCCATTTTCTTTATGATGTTTGCAATCATAGGATTGTAGTGAGGATCAAAATCTATTGAGATTACTTCTTTTAGATCCTCAACAATCTTGATAAACTGAACAAATAAGAAGCTAGATAAAGGATATGTTGACAACTCAGGTTGGATCTAAAGAATATGAACAATATTAGGGACCTCAGATTTCCAAAACATATCAGCCTTGATGGCATCTACCCTGTTCTTTAATGAAACTTTATCTTTTAATGCAAAGTGGAGGGTACTACTTTAGCTTGGTAGATCCAAGGCCTTCTAAAATGCAAGTTAAAGCATGATGGCAGATCAATAATCTTTAAGGGAACTTGAAAATTAGTAGGATCCATAGTGACAGTCAGAGTTGCCACCTCCAAAACTTCTCTCTTGGAGTTGTCATAAGCCTGCACTATCTGGTCCAAAGGAGTGAAATTGATAGCTTCTAAACCTGGGAAACTTGCTACCTTAAGTGGGCATACATTCAAAGTAGATCCATTGTTAATAAGAGCCATAGGAACAATCATCTCTTTGGTGATGAGAGTGATGTATAGGGCATCAATGTGGGGTCCCCCAGGTGGGATTTCATCCCTAATAAAAGAAATGAATACCCCATTTACAAAACTTATGATAAAGATAACTAGAGTGTATGGAGAATTGTCTATTAGTGCTTGACATTGATTTAAAGAATTGTAAATATCTTGGAAATATGGATATGATGACATAATCAGGCTCCAGATGGAAACATTTTCTTGAATTTTCTTAAGTTGTTTAAATAAGGGGTCCTCTTCAGGTTTAGGAGTACCCATAGATTGAGCCATTGGTTAGCTAGCTTGTGGTGGTGCAGTAGGTGCTTGTGTAATTCTCACCCTTCTGGCTATTACACCAATCTCGGCTCTCATATTTCCCAATCTCAGAAATAGTTCCCTTAGATAGACTTCCCAAAGCAAGGTAGATAATCCATAACAGCAAAGCAATTAAGGGTGGTAGACTTCCCAAAATAGTTTCATGAAGATAGAGTTATGTTCAGAGTTTAGGGTACAGAGGACCTAAGGCTAACTCTAATCATTACATGAAGTTTGGTGGTTTGAAAGGTTACCTAAGGATTAAAGTTGTGATATACTTAACCAAATGTGAATAAAAGAGATTTGTGTGAGTCCAATTGTTACTAACAACCTCATTATCCCAATTAAAAGGATTAGTGGGTATGCCTTGGGGTTGATGATTTCACTATCAACAAAGTAGTCCTAAAGAGGGAAGCTCATTTGATGTTACTTTCTATCCATGTTTGCCTAGAGATAAAGATGAATTTTAAGTGATGCATGAAACCAACTCCTTATGATGTTTGAGTAAAAAAAGTTTGTATAAAAAGTAGTCCAACAAGTGTTTGTTAGATTCAAAACATCCTAAATGAAGTTGCCAGCTGTGAGGCCCCGACCTCCACTAGTGTCTAGTGCCTCAAGCCTCTCACTCAAGAAAACTAATCGTGGTGGTCAAATTGCACAATGGCATTAGATGGTTAGATCTCACATGTGGAGAATGCTCTTATGGGCCCATTGGGTGCATTATGTGTATATGTGACTCACCACTTAATACTGTAGAAAATCACTTATTTTCAAGGTGATTAAGAATCCATTTAACTCTATAAAAAGTATTATTTTATGCCAACAGAAGAGACACAAATCCTATACCAAAGTAGGGATTCGAGGACTGATGATTGATACAAATTAAATTATTTAGAAAAATATTCATTTTCTAAACAATTTTACTTAAAATCATAAGAGTTTTGTTAAAAGGTATTTTTGTGTATACATGGTAGTTAAAATATGGTACATGAACATATATAGCATTTAGTTATGATGCATGAATGATAGAATAAGATGAACAAAATTAAAAGAAAGTAGAAAATTAAAGTAATAGAATAGGGGTCTCTCTTCTTGCCAGATTGGTACTAGGGAGAGCACACATCTCCAATAATGAATCAAATAAAAATAATTATGAGTAAAACAAAATTAAAAAAAAGGAATCGTAGAGGGATCCCTCCTCTAGCCATATGGCATAGGAAGGGCACAGATTCCCCTTTGATAATTAATTATATGAGAGAAAATTATAAAATGAAATAAAATAAATAGAAAACAATAACCAAAAAAGGGAAGATAAACTAAATAAGAGAAAGGCATATTCTCTCCAATAACAAGTAACATATTAAGAAATGAATTGAGTAGATCTCCTTAATTAGCAAGTGTATACTAAGAAAGAGATTGCTTCAATTACCATTATGATAATATTATACTAAACAAACATATATAACAAATAGAAGAAAAGTAAAATAAAATAAAATAAAAGGAAATTAAGAGAACTAAATAAATAAGTAGAAACAATAAAATAAAAGAAAGAAAATAGAAAAAGGTGATAGTGGAGTTGCAAATGTTGAGCAATTATTGCAAGTGTACAGTTTGCTCACAAGTAATATAGAGTAAGTAAAGTATTGATCCCATGAGTAAGGGGGTGAAAAGTACCAACTTAACTGATTCTAATTATTTTTCAACTATTAAAAAATGATACTAAACTAAAAGCATTAACAACATAAATTAATAAACTAAAATGCAATAATTATGAGAGCCTGGGACTTGGGGTCATTGATTAGCTGCCTATGTTAAATCATAAAGATTAATGCGTGTAACTTAACAATAAATTGTAAAAACTGATTTTCTAAATTTAATACAATCCTCTCTTAAGGTGAAATGTTAACATCCAAACTGTTCTTAATTCTACTATCGTGATATCAAGAAAACATGTTAAACTCATTAAGTTCTTTATAGTTAGTGTTCATGCCTCAAATATGTATCCTCATCTCTAAGTAATACTAAACATATGTCAATTGATTTGCAGTTCTGAAAATAAATCGCAGCTTTTGCTTGTAAACTTAATTTCTTAAATCAAGGATTAATTAGTCAGAAAAATCCTAGCATTACGTTCTAAATAAATTAATTCAATTAATATGTAAAGAAACAACACATACACAATTGGCACATCTCATAGGTAAACTAATCAACTACATCCCAATTCCTATATTTAAGATTTAGCTACTCATGTTATAAATTAACATAATAAGATCAATCAATTCCATAATCATAGCAAAATAAGAAAAATTAAAAGTAAAAGAAAAGATTGAAAAAAGAAGAAAAACTCTTGAAAGCGAATAGAAAATTCTTATTGAAATCCACCAAATCTTAATTCAATCCAAAAGAAAAGCCAAATAATAGTAGTTCTATTTAATTTTTAAAATGGGTAACCTTATAATAATTCAATTTATGTACTTATATAGTCTCATATCCTAATTAGGGTCAAAATCCTATTAAAATTTGGAAAAATAAAGTTTCATCTTGTAACACATTCAACCAGATGTCGAAAAATCATGGCATCATGCCAGAAAATGTAAAAAGTTTAGTTTAACTCTAGGCATCACGCCAAAACACTCTGGCCAGAGGTAAGGACCTCCTAGCTTCATGCCGAAATTTCTTGGCTTCACACCGAAAACCCACTTTCTTCAATTTTCACACTTTGGCTTATCTCTAAGGCATTCCAACGTGACTCTAAGCCTCATATCATCATTTTTAACCTTCAAACACCTCTTTAATGCCTTTAAACCTAAAAAACTCAAGAAAAACTTCCCCAAAAAAATAATAACAAATATAAACACTAATCTAACTTAAATGTATGTAAAACTATCCTAAAATGATTGAAAAATCACACCAAAACTAATGTAATTCTATACACTAACAAAAACTCGAATGGATTTATCGGCGTATCCCATTGAATGGGAATCAAACCCCTTTTTGCAAAGGGTTAGGGGTTCTTTTGAAAAGTGGGTTGGTATTTGTTTAGAAGCTAACCATTTTCAATTAAAAAAAAGTTAACCAAATTAGTCTTTAATCAATTCAGTTTTAGATTAAAAGAAAAAGGAATTTTGAAAGTGTGAATTACCTAGATAGTTTTTAAGGTTTTAATTTAGAACCAAATAATAATATATTACCATTTGGACATATTAACTTTGGCTTTTTTCGACATGGAACCGGTGGATCTGATGATTTGATTAGGCCAGAATGGGTCTCCATTGTAATAAAAGGAAATTCTGAGTGAATAATTCGACAGAGGTTCGGATTTTTAGTATTGAAGTAATTATTTTAGCAGAGTATTAGAGTGGAAAAGTTATTGAAAAGGTGATCTAAAGCCAATTTATAAAAAAACTTGCATGACTAGTCGGAAAATCATATACGTGCACTTGGCACCAGGCTCATACGCCTGGTAGAAAGCATATGCATTTGGAACTTAATTGGATAGTTACAGAGTAGCGTAGTGGCAGCATAAAATCGAAAAACAATTTCTTTGTTTCAATTTTAAAACATTTTGAAAACTTGTTCTAATTTAAAACTCTTTTAACATAAATTGTTTAGTCATTTATCAAACTCTTTGATAAATGTCTAAACCTAGAGTTTGGACTAATAACTCAATAACAGATACATTAGCCAATTTATGTGCAAAACACATATTTAACCAAGGGAGAGTTAGAAGCATGAAATACCTTAACTCCCTCCTTCTTTTAGCTCCTTAAGTGTAAAGCCTCTAGCTTGAATCACACTGAAGCTTTCCTAAGAGATTGTGTCTCCTAGCCTCCTCAAAAAATCCTAAACCTTCTATCTTTGGTTACCCAAACTTTAGTTCCTGCTTATTTAGTTGGGACTTTGAGAATGAGGGATTGGTTTTGGACTTGAAACTGCACGCACTCCTTACACTAAGGTATAAAAAAGGGAAGAAGATTTTAGTATTAAAGAGCCCTTCTTCAAAATAATACTCTTATCTCTCTAATTTGTGTGCTTTAGTTTTCTCTATCTATAACTTAGAGAAGTTAAGTGAGGAAGAAGATGAACAGTTCTTCTTTCAAATTCACTTATGGAAAAATGAGAGCCTAAAAGCTCTTATGCCCATAACCTATTCTCACTTTTCCTTAATTTAGGGAGGAGAATAAGAATTGTGTATATTTGACTAGGCAATTAGTTAATAGCACTTAGGGTAGAACTAGTAGGAACTCTCTTAATCCCCTGTTAACCACATCTAATGTAGATTAGGTCAATCATCTCATGATTGACCCTAATTATTTATTTGTCCAAAACCATTTCAATTAGTCAACTTTATTTGTATCTCATACAAATTATGACATAATTGAATTAATCCCTTTTTGAATTTAACTTAAAGACATGCTAGGCTCTTTGTAAATTTAATTACAAGTTTAATTTAATTATCATTTACAATTAATTAAAGTCTTTAATTAATTATTAATATAATTTGTTTCCAATTTATGGGAATTATTTTATGGTTGTGACTTATTAGGTTCATGTTCTAATTAGCAATAGGATAAAGAAAACTATTTTCTTTCTTCCAAGTGTATAATCCCCATCACACAGTTATTCCTATAAGTCGTGAGTGACACCTAGCATAACATGTCTTGAGTACCTAATTAGAAATGAATGTCGATAATCATATCTTTGACATTACATGGACCTTTTGATCATAATAATCGTGCACTCAAATCCTTTCATTACGGATTCCCGATTGTAGCTTGGATCATGGAATAGTAAAATCCTATATACTAGATCATATGACTTCTATCTAGTTCTAGTTCTTGGTAAACTGATTCATACTAGAAACTATTTCTAGTGAATCTTAACTACCTTGGCTAAGGATTTGAATATCAAGAACAACTAGAAGTTATAGGATTCCTTCCCTGTTTACCTAAGTTAATGAATCATTTCTCGGAGATCATTTACCTTAACATATCATTAATTATGGCCACCACATGCCATATACCTATACTTGGATAGCATCAGTATGTAAACAGTAACAAACCATAGCCACTAATATGTTAGATAACATGTCACCTCAAGTTTAAGGATTATATACACAATTATGATCAAAATGATAAGATATTGACTAGTGGATAAAACCTATGTATCTATCATCTAGTGTCACTATTTAACTTACTCATCACATGAGTACGTCCATATGTTTTCATGACATCATATGTTTTTATCATGGGACTTACTACCTCCATAACAACAAGTATCTCATACTTATCATGAATGAGAATAAAGGTGATAGTCTTCCATATTAATGATGTTCCTATCAATGATCCTATGACCATGAACATACTTTAAAGTCTTTGACAAAGAGAATCTATCTCTCATATTCTCAAACTATTTAAGAATAGATTATCCAACATAAAACCTAAGGAGCATATATACATTTAACATTAAATTGAATGGAATCACAAAATGAAATATATATATGTATATATATATATATATATATATATATATA
>CAOJBK015608079.1:0-15597 GCA_948294925.1 Codiaeum variegatum
CTCCAGTTGACATCCATGTTGGAAAGCCCCTGTCATTGTTCTCTGATTCCACGAGTTGGCGAGAAGTTACATTTGCTTTGAAATAATTTGATGGGGTATCTAAGGCAGTCAGGATATTTGGAATAGAAGAAATGATGGCTAAGGCATTGCTTGTTAGGTGAGTGGAATTGACAAGATTATGCACCATTTGCTTGTGAAGAGAAGTGCCAGTAAAACCATCAAGGCAGGTTTCTTGGTATGACATGACAGCACTTAACCAGTTTTTGAGCTCAGCCTGAAGCTGGGAGCCTTTAATAGTATCTAAAGTGCTATTCTCCACAGCTGAGGCAGAGGCTTGAAGCTCATCAATAGCAAATTGCAACAAAACCTTGCAATCCTCCACAGCCATCTTTTGGGTAGAAGTTGCTGCAGATTTTCCAACAATAGCTGTATTATTGATGGCAGATTCAACCTGGGTGATGGGGTCATCAATTGCAGCTATAATGAAATCTAAAGGGGTGGCACTCAAATTGAGAGCAACAGAGCCAATGCTATCGACACATCGATGCCTAAAATCCGTTTGGTTACAGATTGAAGCAACTGTTTTACAAGTTGTTGAGAGGGTCATCTTCAGAACTAGCTTTGATTAAACCAACTATAAGTCCAACAAATGAGGATAAAGGAGATTCCTGCCACAACACCCTTCACTAGATTCATGTTTTCATTTCCTGATTATCTGAAACAATGGAGAAATAAGAGATTAAAGCCTATTATTCAGAAATCTAAGTGTGTTTGTTTAATTAGTATATTCAGACATGTCTCAAAAAAGTGACTATTTGGACTGATGGCTGTAATCCAACTGTTTGTTGGGCCCTATTTGTGGACCTCCAATATGCCTGTTTTCAGCACTCATTTATTCAAAAACTTATGTTTTTAGATTAATATTTGTTATTTATCTATAAATTTTTTTAATATACTAATAATATTTATTTGAGAAAAATAATACTCCATCCACTGAAAAAAAAAATAGACAGATTCACTTTTCTTTTTGTGAGTCTAAAATTATATGTTTTAATCATTATTGTTAATTAATTATTCAAAAAGTAAATCTACAATGAAAAATTTTTTAAAAAAATTATTTTAGTTAAATCAATTATATTTCTTATTTTTATACCAACAAAAGAAGTCTATTGTTTTCGGACCGAAGAAAAAATTGTTCTTGTTATGATAGCAACAAACAATCTAAGAAATTAAGGGCGAGCATGACTTCACTAAATCTCCTTCAAGTCAGCCCACCGTCTTCTCACACACCCAAGGCCCGCTCTTCACCAATTCAAGGCCTCCACAAATGCTCAACCATGGCTGAGCTCAAGCAATATCATTCTCAAATTATCCGGCTTGGACTATCCACTGATAAGCATCTCATTACCCAGCTCCTCAGCTTCTGTTCTCTCTCTAATGGCGGTGATTTGCTCTATGCCGCCAAGCTGTTCGACACAATTCCTCTTCCAGATACTTTCATTTACAATACTATCATTAATGGTTACCTGCAAAACCACTTACCCAGAAACTGCATTCTTCTTTACTCTCACATGTTGCATAACTCTGTCATACCCAATAATTTCACTTTTCCTTCTGTCATTAGAGCTGCTTCTCTTGACAATGATATTAAACAAGGGAAACAAATTCATGCCCATGTTTTGAAATTTGGGTTTGGAGCTCATTCTTTGTCTCTCAACAATTTGATTTATATGTATATAAAGTTTCAATCTTTGGAGGAAGCTAGATGTGTCTTTGATACCATGGCTGACCCAAATTTTGTCTCTTGGACTACTTTGATTTCTGGGTATTCTAATTGGGGTTTTGTTGATGAGGCTTTTGAAGTTTTTGAACTGATGCCTGAAAAGAATTCTTCTTCTTGGAATGCCATTATAGCTGCATATGTTCAGAGCAATAGGTTTCATGAAGCCTTTGCTTTGTTTGATAGGATGAGAAAAGAGAAGATGGTGTTGGATAAGTTTGTGGCAGCTAGCATGTTATCTGCTTGTGCAGGATTAGGTGCTTTAGAGCAAGGGGAGTGGATACATAGTTACATTGACAAGAATAGAATGGAAATGGACTCTAAACTTGCAACTTCATTAATTGACATGTACTGCAAATGTGGTTGCTTGGAGAAGGCTGTTGATATTTTCAACAAGTTGCCTCATAAAGAGATTGCATCTTGGAATTGCATGATTGGAGGGCTAGCGATGCACGGTAAAGGAGAGGCAGCAATTAATCTATTTAAGGAGATGGAGAGGACAACAATAGCCCCTGATAACATTACTTTTGTTAATCTCTTAACTGCTTGTGCTCATTCAGGTTTAGTCGAGGAGGGGCGTTATTATTTTTCTTACATGACTCAAGTTCATGGAATTGAGCCCAGGAGAGAACACTTTGGATGCATGGTTGATTTACTTGGAAGAGCTGGAATGCTAGAGGAAGCAACAAAGCTTGTCAATCAGATGCGCATGAGCTCTGATGTTACCATACTCGGTGCTCTTCTTGGAGCCTGCAAGAAGCATAAGGACATTGTGTTGGGTGAGAAAATAGGTGAAACGTTGATTGAACTTGATCCTGACAACAGCGGGCGTTACGTGCTCCTGGCTAACTTGTATGCCAGTGCAGGTAAGTGGAAAGAACTAGCCAATGTGAGGAAATTGATGAATGATAGAGGAATAAAGAAGACTCCAGGAATTTCCACAATCGAATTAGAAGGCATTGTAAATGAATTTGTCGCTGGTGAAACGAGTCATCCTCAATCTAAAGAAGTATATTCTGAAGTTGATAAGATGCTGGAATGTATAAAAACTGTAGGCTATATTCCTGACACCAATGAAGTGCTGCATGACCTTGATGAGGAGGATAAGGAGAATCCTTTACAATACCATAGTGAGAAACTAGCCATTGCATTCGGCTTACTGAATGCTAAACCTGGGGAAACTCTACGAATCTCGAAGAACTTACGAATATGTAAAGACTGTCATCAAGCAAGTAAATTTATATCAAAAGTGTTTAGTAGAGAAGTAATAATAAGAGATAGACATAGGTTTCACCATTTTAAAGAGGGGGAGTGTTCTTGCAAGGATTACTGGTGATGGTAGAGTGTAAATAAGCATATAATGAGAATTTGATCTTTACATTTCAATTTATAGAAACTTGTAATTCTTGTTTAAAAGTTTAGTATTCTTGCACCTGTTGGATGTTCATTTTACTATGCTAGAATTGAGTTGCTGAGTCAATATTATGAGATTCGGCAAACTCAGTTGGTAGCAAAGAAAAGAAAAAGAAAAATATAAAATAAAATAAAATAAAGGCCGCTTGGACTTGAGGGCATCTAAGATACATATTTTTATTTAAAAATAATTTTAAATTATAAAAAATACAATTAAAAAAATGGAAAAAATGATTGTGGTTAGCTTTGAACACAGAAATTGGGGATCGTCGAGTTGAAGCATAATCACTCGCAACTCGCGATTCCAACACAGCCGATCCTTCATCGTGTACACTCACTGATTTCGGTTCCTTTTTCTCAATTATCGCTCCAATCTTGCCCTAACAATACCTTGAAACTTAGAAACCCTAAAATAATGAAACATTAACAGTTCTGTATGCGTTTGATTTGATTCCCTAATTTTAAGTTTTATCAGGTACGCAAAGCGACTGCATTGATTCTTTCTCAGCTATTCTGCATTACATGTTTACTGAATTGATTCTTAATTAACTTCTTGTTTTTAGATCTGTTGTTAAAAGTGAACCAAAGTTAATCTCTTATCTGGTCCGCTAAACCCTAAAAAATAAATATTTTGGCACCAAATTACTATATGTTACAGTCAGGTATCAATTTCATGTTTCATGGCATATGCTATCTCTCAAGTTTAATGTACAGGTTTTAGCACAATAGAAAAGAATTATTTCTCTAATTGTGAATGCAGAACTAAGCATCTTATATTTATGGCAAGAATGGGGATTTTTATTAGCCTATCTCATCATCATTTTACTATAAAAGAACTTAGTTGATTTTAGCAAACTTTCCTGAATGGTTGCATTGATGGCTCCACTCCGTTCGTCTGGAATTGTTGATCCGGGATGGGAGCATGGTATTGCTCAAGATGACAGGAAGAAGAAGGTCAAATGTAACTATTGTGGAAAGGTTGTTAGTGGTGGGATTTATAGGCTAAAACAACATTTAGCTCGAGTGTCTGGAGAAGTTACTTATTGTGATAAGGCTCCAGAGGAAGTATATATTAGAATGAAAGAAAATTTGGAGGGAAGTCGTTTGCATAAGAAACCTAAACAATGTCAAGAAGATGATGGGCAGAGTTACCTGAATTTCCAATATGAGGTTGAAGAGGAACATGCTAGCTTTAAAAGCAAAGGGAAACAATTGATAGGTGAGGGGAATTTGGCTGTGAATTTGACACCAATACGCTCATTGGGATATGTTGACCCTGGGTGGGAACATGGTGTTGCACAGGATGAGAGAAAAAAAAAGGTCAAGTGTAATTATTGTGACAAAGTAGTTAGTGGTGGCATTAACCGATTTAAACAACATCTAGCTAGAATTCCTGGGGAGGTCGCACCTTGTAAAAGTGCTCCGGAGGAAGTATATCTTAAAATAAAGGAAAATATGAGATGGCACCGTACCGGCAGGAGACAAAGACAGCCTGATCCCAAGGCAATTTCTACCTCAAGTAAGGAATCTGATAATGAAGATGAAGAAGATGAGCAAGAACAAGATGCTCTCTTTCACAGAAGCAAGGAAAGGCTTGTAATTGGAGATAAAAGATTGTGCAACAACTTGAAAATGACTTACAAAGGAATGATTTCCAGTAATGGCACAGAACATTTATTTAAAAAATCGAGGTTGGACTCTGTATTTTTTAATACATCAAATAGTTTACCATCACCATCTTTCAGACAATTAAAGATGAACACTAGAGCCTGCAAAAAGTCTCGCAAGGAGGTTGTTTCTGCAATTTGCAAATTTTTTTATCATGCAGGAGTTCCATTACAAGCAGCAAATTCCCTGTACTTCCAAAAGATGTTGGAGTTGGTTGGTCAATATGGACCGGGTTTGGCAGCTCCTCCGAGCCATGTGATATCTGGCCGCTTCCTACAGGAAGAAATGGCAACAATTAAAAACTACCTATTTGAATACAAGGCATCCTGGGCAATCACTGGTTGCTCTATAATGGCTGATAGTTGGATGGATATTGAGGGTAGGACATTGATCAATCTTTTAGTTTCATGCCCTCACGGTGTGTACTTTGTTGCTTCTGTTGATGCCAGTGATATGCTAGAAGATGCTGTAAGTCTGTTCAAGTTATTGGACAAAGTGGTAGAAGAGATGGGCGAGGAAAATGTTTTGCAGGTGGCTTCCGATTCTGTGCATTAAAATTCTCTTGTAGCTTGTCATTATTAAATGTGATATAGTCATGGTTAACTTGCATTTCCCTGCTTTCTTTTGTCCTGTTGCAGGTAATTACTGAGAATACTCCTAGTTATAAGGCTGCTGGAGAGATGCTTCAAGAGAAGAGAAGCAATTTATTCTGGACACCATGTGCTACCTATTGTATCAATCAAATACTTGAAGATTTTTTGAAGATCAAATGTGTAGGAGAGTGCATGGCGAAAGGCCAGAAGATTACAAAACTCCTTTACAACCACATCAATTTGTTAAATCTTATGAAAGAATTCACCCAGGGGCAGGAACTTTTGAGGCCAGCTTCTACTCGATGTGCCTCCAGCTTTGCAACATTACAAAGCTTGCTGGACCATAGGACTAGTCTAAGAAGAATGTTTCAATCCAGCAAGTGGTCTTCCTCTAGGTTCTCCAAATCAGAAGAGGGAAAAGAGGTAGAAAAGATCGTAGCAAACACGCCATTTTGGAAGAAGGCACAGTATGTTTGCAAATCAGTATATCCCCTTATGCAAGTGCTCCAAAAGATTGATAGTGTTGAAAACCCTTCAATGCCATATATATATAATGACATGTGTCGAGCAAAGCTTGCAATCAAATCCATTCATGGAGATGATGCCCGTAAATATGGACCATTTTGGAGTGTGCTAGATAATCACTGGAATTCATGGTTGCACCACCCTTTATACATGGCAGCTTACTTCTTGAATCCCTCATATAGATATCGTTCTGATTTTCTGGCGGTAAGAATTATAGTGATGATTGCATTGGTTTCAAATTTAGTTCTGCAATTTTTTTCCCTGCTGACTATTGGCCATGCATAACTATAGCATTCAGAGGTGATACGTGGACATAATGAATGCATCCGTCGACTGGAGCCAGATAATATGAGAAAGATCTCTGCATCCAAGCAGGTAAGACATCTGAGATTTGATTCAATGTGCTTATTAAATATGTTTTGTTTTAAAACATTGTTGCCATGTAATCACTCAGATATCTGATTATAATTCCGCAAAAGGCGATTTTGGAACTGAGTTGGCAGTAAGCACAAGAACAGAACTTGACCCAGGTATCCATTAAATTGTTATTGAGCTTGTAATGGGTGTAATACATGCATAACATGAACTAAAATTTTTGGACTGGTTATTAATACCAGCGGCATGGTGGCAACAACATGGGATAAGTTGCTTAGAGTTACAGCGAATAGCAGTGCATGTACTAAGTCAAACATGTTCCTCTTTGGTGTGTGAACATTCCTGGAGCATATATGATCAGATCCATAGCCAGAGGCAGAATCGCTTTACTCAGAAAAAATTAGATGACCTTATGTTTGTTCACTACAACTTGCGACTTAGGGAATGCCAATTGAAGAAAAGGTCCAGTAGCTCAGTGTCCCTTGATGGTCTTTTGCTAGAACGCTTACTAAATGACTGGATTGTAGAAGCAGAGAGGAATTCCTTCCAAGAAGATGAGGTATTTTTAACCTATCACTCGTTGTGCCCATCAAATTTTACCAAATGACAGTCCTATGATGTGTGTGAACGATAAAGAACTTGAATTTCTACTTATCTTGCTCAACCTTATTGTTTGAAAATACATCGGTGGAATTGTCTTGCTAAATTTACTGGTTTCGTTTATCTTAATATGTGATTTTATTTTTTGGCAGACAACTTGAATATATTTAGATAAATGGGTTTGGAGGAGTAATTGAAAATTGTTTTATCGTCAAGTCAAAAACTTTCTTGCTTACATGCTAAACGAAGTAGTTTGATTTTGAGAAATTATGACATGAATAACGGTTTGTTCTCTTTGTAGGAAATTCATTATAATGAAAATGGAGCAACATTTGAAGACAGACGTGAGGATGATTTGATTGATTATCATGAAGGAATTGTGGAGCCACAAAAGGGGACTCTTGAGCTAGTGAGTATGGCTGATGTTGAACCTTTGGATGTTAATCCTGCTAATGCTGGTGGTACCACGGACGAGGACGAGGATGAGGATGATGATGATCATAACTTTTTTGATGATAATTTGAGTGATTAAATGTAGCAATGTAGGAAAAGAAAAGGTAAAGATCAAAACTATCAGCGTTCACTTCGGTCAATGCTGATAGTTAAATTAACTAGAATTGCTGAAAAATTGTTGTTCATCATTGTGTATTCTTCCTTTTCCTATTTATTTTGGGGAAATCCCTTGGAAAAGCTTCGAGCTAATTGCCTAAAGTGTCACTGCTGTGTTATTAAAAGGGGACTTTTTTTTGTGTATATAAATTAGGAACCAGACCAATTTCACTCAGGGATCAACAAAATTAATTTTCTTCATTTCCAGTCAACTAATCAATATTAGCATCCTGAGAGACTAAAAAAAAGAAAAGAGAGGCTTAAAAAAAATAAAATCAATAATAACATTCTCTATTTAATTTAAACTCTTTATTATTGGTGAAAATAAAACTTCAAACATTTTTAACTTTAAATTATCCATTAGAAAGTGTTGAGAGTCCAAATTCACTATTTATGTAATTAGTAAACTTTTTTAACATCAATAATTCTATCTTAATTTCTATTGGTTGATTTTATTAGATTTTTTTTTGTTTTTTTATTCAAAGGTTTATTAAAAGGTTCTTACAAAATATTAAAAAAAAAAAACAAAGATATTATATGGTCAAACTAAGAAGTTATAAAATATTTTCATGGATTTTTTTATATATATTTATTTGATATATGTTATGTTTTCTCTCTCTCTCTTTTTTTTTTATAAAAAATGTGGCCTAAAACCAAAACCTAACACTTCTGAAAGAAACCAAGAAAACCCTCTCAGCCTTCCGCTCGCATAGTACACCTGCTCCCTTTCTCTCTCTCTCCTCAAAAAATCCCCAAACGGACTAGACCGATCACATCTGCTCCTTCAATCCACGACGCCGAAGGCGATCTGAGCTGCTTCAATCTACGACCGGCGCCTCTGAGGATTTCTCTTGTCCAAGGTATGGTTCTTGCGCGCGCCCTCTGCTTCTGTTTTTGTTGTTTTTATCTTAATTTTTATCCAACTTATTGCTATTTAATTTTTTGGTATAAGCTTTTGTTTCATTGTATCAGTAAATTATTTTTAATTTTATGATTTGTAATCAGTTTTCAACTTGACTTCCGTTTTTCAGTTGTAAAACTATAGAGCTATGCTTTGGATGATATTTTTGTTTTTCTATTTGGCTTGGAGGACATTCCTTGATGTATTGTATGCCAGAGAACATTATGCTTGATATGATGATGATCTTTTTTCTATGTTATGTTAAATTTTATAGATGGAATTACATTTTTAATTAAATGTGCAATGTTTTTAAAACTTTCATTTGTACTAAAATAAAAATTATTGCTACTGTATTTATTTAGAATTAGAATGGAAGAAAGGAAGCCATTGATTGGGCTGTCATGGGAGCCAAAGCTGCCGCCCTTATTGTCTTCGACAAAAATTGACAATACTAAGTCACAAGATCAACCAGAAAGTAGTGTGCTTTGGAAACCCAATACAGAGCTTATTGATGGTCTATTTGTCCCATCTAATGATCCTAGAAAAGTTAATAAGTTGCTCAAAAGCCAAGCCAAAGATACACTTGGAAAACATTGGTACTTTGGTTATCTGTATCCCCTTTTAATTTCTGCTATTGTGTGTTTAATTGATCTTGCAATGGAAGTTTGTTTCTTATTGTAGGTTTGATATGTCTGCTCCAACTATGACTCCTGAGTTGAAAAAGGATCTTCAGCTTCTTAAGGTGCCATGCCAATGCCCATTTTTTTTTACTATTTAATCCAATTGCATTGCAGATTCTAGGTAATTCGTGGTTTTTCTGCCTTAGAGTTGCAGGAATTCTATGTGGTGAATTTTAGGCCTTTACTACATAAGTTCAGTCATACTCTTTAGAATTTACAAGGATAATACTTTGTCAATACTTTGTATGGTTTTATATTTGTTCTGCCCCAAAGCTTGTCATTGATCAATGTAGGGTTTTTGTTCTGCAAAATACAAGCTAATTTGCAATTATAAGAGCACTTCTAACTCTTTAAAAAACTTTCTTGATCCTAAAAATCTTGGAAAATAGATGTCATCAGAATAAACATTACTTCCTCCTAAGTTCCAGCTTTTGACTGTCACCAAAACTATTGAATTGTGTAGCCCAACTAGCTTTGTCCTATCAAGATTTGTTGAACTGTAGAACTCATGGACCTGGAAACTTATCAATAAAATTTGTCAGAACTTGAATAAATATTGCATTTGAACTAGTCACCGTTACAGGGATGTATACAATTACATTGGAACCTACAGACCTGTTTGTATCTTTTGAGGAGTGTTGCAGTACTGAATTCATTTGTCTTTAACTTTATTACGCAGTTGAGGGGCGTTCTTGATCCAAAGAGACACTACAAGAAGAGTGATTCAAGAACAAAAGGGTTGCCCAAGTATTTCCAGGCAAGTATATGTTACCCATCTCAAACTACTAGTCTAATGAATAAAGAGTTTCCGATAAGCACACAATTTTGCTGCTGATAAACTTGTTATTTGTCCTCGTTTTTTATACACAATGTGTTGGTTACTTGACAAACATTTGGTTCTCTTGACAATAAACAGGTTGGCACAGTTGTAGAGTCAGCACAAGATTTCTTCTCGGGTAGGCTAACCAAAAGGGAGAGGAAGGCAACCCTTGCAGACGAGTTGCTTTCTGATCACACTCTTGCCGCATACAGGTGAGATCGTGGGTCATAGCATGTCTTATATGCCAGTGAAATTTGATTTATTTACGTTATTTCTTGGAAACAAAAACAATTAAAAATACGGCAAAAGTCGATGCATGATCATCATAAAAGATTTAAAAAAAAATGAAAGTTCATGGCTTTAAAGTAATAGGGGAATGTTCTCTTTGTAGATGAACTTGAGTTACTAAATTGAGGGTCAAAAGCTTAAATAAATAAACGATGTGTACAGAAGGATGATGTAAACATTGTTGAAGGAGAATGCAAGAAATGATGCATGTTGATGTTAAGTACATAGGATAAGCAATCTTATTCTTGTAATTAACTTCTAAAAGGTTTGATTTTTTTTCCCACAATGTTTAATGATTGTTAATATCTTTTTTTTTTGGTGTACTTTTATCATGTTACAGAAAGCGCAAAGTTAGAGAGATAGAAGAGAGAGATCGACCAGCCGGAAATGAGAAGTGGAAGATAAAGGGTCGACAGTCTAGAAAGAGAGCCAAGGAGAGAAGGCACTAAAATATGGGCGCTAATATAGTCTTGGTGCAAGATACAAGATGCAAATAACAGCTTTCATCAAAAAAGGAGGCACTAATATAATCTTGGTGCGAGGTTCAAGAGAAGTACATCAATAGTGCAATGCCAAATTTTTGTTCAAAATTTTTTGCATCAGTTGGTATAAGAGATACGAGTAACATTCACTCTCTTCTTTAGTTTCTTCCATAAAATTATCTAATTTTAATGTGAATCGTGATCAAACATATGTTTTTCACTTGTGTATTTATGTTATTTACCCGTAGCTCTATTCTTTTGATGTCGATATGCTTAAAGCATATGCTCAAGTTGAATGAGACCTTTTGAAGAAAATGGGATTTTATGATGATTTTGTTGCTTTAATCAATGAATGCATATCCATAGTGTCTTATACAGTGATAATTTTCAGCCGTCTGGAGGGCTGAGACATGGAGATCTCCCCTAATCTATTTTTGTTTGTCACGTGTAGTCCAACTTGATGACTTGTGCAGTGAGGTGAAATAAAGGGCTTTATAACCAACCAAAGGGGTAAGCCATTTTTTTCAAAAGAAAAAAAAAAGTGAGCCATTTGCACCATTTATTTGTTTTTTTAGCCAGAACACACCACTTATTTGTTGAAGACTCCTTTTTATTGGGGAAAGCACTCTTGAAGAACCCATGAGCTTGAAAAATATCTTAAAGAAGAGTATTGTGCAGCCACGGGACAAATTCAATACTACAAACGGCTTAATTTGTGGTGTGCATAGCTAGACTTCGAATTTTTGATAAGATATTAGTGTTGCGGCTTTATGATTAACTCTTAATTCAATTTTGAAGTAAAAAAAAATCAAAATAATCTATAAAACTTTAAATAATCAAAATATTCAAAGTTGAACAAAATCACTAGCGGTAATGCTAGGAAAATTTCAATTCAGAAGTCCGACCAAAATTTTGAGCTTTGGTATGATATTAATGCTATGGTATTGTGATTAACTTATCCTTAAAAGAAAATTGGCAATGAATACTTTGACAGGAATAAAAAACAGAACGTGGAGAACTAATTTTTCCCTAGCTCAAGAAAATTCAGCTTAGGTCATCATTGAACATTAATTAACATTACTCAGGAAAATCACACAGGCTAAAAAGAAACAAGCTGTTCTTTTAAGTATCATAGTTTGCAATTGACGACTCATGGAGAAAAAAGGACCAAAATCTAGGTAGCCATCGTCTCACGGGCTAATCAGTGATCACCAGGCATGCTCTTAATGATATCAGAATCACCTGCAGAGGAGATAAATTAACTCCCATGTTCAGAAATATCACTATTATAATATCCATAAACTATCAAATAATTTTTTATAAAAAAAAAACTGCCTTTCTGATTACCTGGATCAATAATGCTGAGGCAGCACACTCTGAAATATTTTCCACATGCAGTACCCAAGTCTACATTGTCTGAAATTATAAAGATGCTCAATCAGAAAAATCAAAATAATTTGAGAACCTATATCATCACATGATCTCTAAATTGATAATTTCACCCTGCCCTCATCAAGTGAAGGAGAATGTAGCAACAAAAGGCAATAAGTAAATAAAAACAATCAACAAATGTAACTTTGGAAATCCTCTGTTAGCAAAACATAGAATATAGTTGGAATGACTCCTTAACACAAATAGAATAGTCAAAGAGCGATCGAACTTGTGTGCAATAAGTTCAAGGTTATAATTTTACTCCCATTAGATGGCCTAAATGGTGATTGAAAACAATGGAAAATTATGACAAGGCTCAACAAAATGCAAATATTTCTAAAAGCTATATACAGAAACTCAACATTTCACCAATATATTATTATACATCAAATTAACATCATCTTAAACATCATTCTCATCCCAAACCCTTCATGTAAACAACAATTACAATGGCTATAGAGACTGTCACTGAACTTTTAAAAATAATAAAGGGGGCATTACAAAATGAAAACAAACTCATAACTAGATGAACATGCTAAAAAATTGAAAGTATCATACTAGAAAATGAAATAATAATAAAATATGCAAATTATTTCCCAAATAATGAAATAATAAAGTCTCCATTCCAAGAGAGATGTCAATAAACTTACTGCCATTGTAATGGTGAACTCCAACCTTTGCCAACATTGCATAGTACTCTATCTCAGACTTCCTAAGAGGAGGACAGTTGTTGGAAATGATGATAAGCTTGCCTGCAAACAGCAATTCATAATTTTTAATTGATGAGCTAACTTAAGCAAGATGGATAACACACATAACAAAATTGTAATTGTCATAAACAAACATGTAATGTTAGGCATTAACTAAACAAATTACGGATTTCATAACTTCGGAGACAAATTAGTTTAGATGAAAAAGAAATAAAAATTAGCTTACTAGGGCAACAAAGCAATAAATTAACAAATAAAAATCACTTGGAGACCATCATTCAAGGCCCAAGAATCAAATAAGAAAAAAGTGATTGCAGACTAGATTAAATAAGTAAATTTTGATAATAAAATTTTACAGATTACTAATGATAACAGAACCGCGCGTTTAACAGATGATTTGAGAAATGAAATTTATTTTGGGAGGGAAACAGTAAAGGCAAGAATAAGCAAAGCAGAATCAAACAAAACTCGGAAGTAATTCATAAAACAATAATTAAAAAGATAGATTTGAAGGTTTCAAAATACCTTTGGAGTTCCTGAGAGATCTGAGAACCGTCTTGTAACCCAATGTGTATTTTCCACTCTTCATAACCAGCGCAAGCCTATTGTTGATACTCTCATGAGTCTTCTTCTGCAAAAATCAGAATTTCGATTTAATGAGTTTTAGATCCCAGAAAGAAGGAAAATTAACAATATGAGAAATACTACTTACGGTCTTCTTGGTGGCCACCATGGCTGCTACGTGAAGATGATGAAATGCGAAAGCAACCGGAGGAATTGCACAGATGCGCCGTTTATATAGACCACTGAAATTAGGGTTTTTTTTTAAAAAAAAAAAATTGTTTGGGCATGGAACAAGCTGAACGGCGTCGTATTATGTTTGTCGATTTATTTGGTTTTTTTTTTTTTTAAAAAAATAATACTCCTCCTCATCTTCCTCTATAAGCGTCAAAGGCAGTGGTCACATACACCATCCATGAAAGCATTGCTAAAGCTCTTGCTGCCTTCGCAGAGTAAGAAAGAGATGAAAGACAATTTGGTCAGGTATGATAAGACTTTGCTTGTAGCTGATCCAAGGCGCTGTGAGCTTAAGAAGTATACTGATCATGACTACTTTCTATTTATTGTCGTGTTTCACCAAATATATATTCAATTGAATGTTTTTTTTTTGGGTGGAATTTCAGAAGCACTGAACAGGTTCTTGCAACTTCTGGCGTTGAATTCAATATTTCATCTTTTGATTTGCAAGTTCTACACTTGGAATTCTTGAGATTTACTAATCATTACCCTTTTTCAGTGTAGTGTCGAAAGTAAATTTGTGAAAATAATGAATTGATTCTTTAATTTTCATATGAAGGATCATCTGCATAAAGTATTTTTGCTCTCTAATTCTAAGACATATCCCTTACTTTCAATCTCTCTTTAAATCTATTTTCTTTTGATTTTGATTAATTTTTCAGAAGTTTTTTTTTTCTGGCATTGATGGAGATTGTAAGAACTACGAGCCTTAATGAGATTCTATTGGCAAGTCCCTTAGTTCTTCTTGCGAAATTCTATAGGTAATTATTTTTTTTAATGTCTATTAATATATCTCTTTTTCGATCTAACAATGTTTTTTTTAAGAAATATTATTAAAATAATATACATCAATGTACATCACTGTTTTAAATTAAAATTCAATTTTACTTTCTAGTAGCAAAAATTGAATCCAACCATTATATTATCAATGCATCAATAATTTAACTCTTATTCAATTTCAGCCTAAAGGAACTGATGTTAGCTACGTGGCACTGGTCTTGGTTGATGGTCTACCTGCAAAATAATTGTTAGAAGGGTCCAGACGAACGGGTTGTCTAGAGAGTCGCTCTGATACTTAAATCAGTTTAGGTTCTTGAGATAAGAAAGTAGTAGAAGTACAAGATAATAAGCATTAACCTTTACGTTTGTTTACCTTACCCTTTTTATATCCCAAGCTTGAAGCGGTTACTCCTCCGATATAGGTGGAACGTGAGATCATTGCTGAGTTAGTTCCTAAAATCTTGAGTAGTGAAAGTTGTGGGTTCATAATCGCTTTACGTGATCGGCTAGTCCACGTTGTAAGTAACGCCGATCTCAAGTGTCTGACCTATCTAAAGGTGGAGCCTCTTTCGAAGTTACTAGCCTAAGTAAGGTATGGCTAGTCCATGCTGAGTATGGATATCCATGTGTAGATGTGGCTATCTTATGTTTGGATAGCCCCTATTGAGGGGTGGCTATTCTAAGTGCGGATAGCCCATGCTGAGGATTGGCTATCCCAGGCTTGGATATCTAAGTAGAGCCTGGATAGCCTGTGCCGGGTGTGGCTAGTTTGAGTGACCTATGGTATTTTTTCTTTTTCAAATTTGAATCTACCCTTATCTCAAATGGATTTCAAATTTCAAAATTCTCATGGGATCAACATTTAGTTGACATGTGTCCTTTAGGCAATAACTAAAGGTTTTTAACTCTCTCTTTTTCATTTTACTATATATGCCTTCTAGCTCTTCTTTTCTTCATTATTTTTACCATTTGCCTTCTTTTTTTGCTTTAGCATTTTTCTCTCAAATTCCTCTAACTTGCTAGAGCGGAGCTTCACTTTCCGAAGAGACTCAAGGTAATTTTTCTTTATTCTTCCCTTTTAACCTCCACATCTTGTTTTTTGTTGATGTTTTGTTGTTTATTTTCCCGTCAATTTTGTGTTGTT
>CAOJBK015611085.1:0-23129 GCA_948294925.1 Codiaeum variegatum
ATAAACTTAATTATGCATTTAAGTTCACCTTTGGGTGATCCTTGAATACATAGCATTAACCAATAATGATGCTAATAAGAACATACTTTAAATAGACTATCAACTATACTATAGTCAATAAGCATGTTATCTTTGGATATACAATTATATTAACTACGTATATTGATAAGTCACTATAAGGTCATTAATTATAAGCAATGGTCTACATTTGGGTCACCTCTTAGCACTATAATTAATGAGTTCAATTGTTCGGTTCAATCTATTATGTCATTTAATTGCATCACACCAATATAAACAATTGAAAATGTATAAATAAATGTTTAAATAACTTAATAAGCTAGGCCGCTCTGGTAACTAACAAGCTATCTATAAAATAAACATTTAATTTATACAAACTTTAATTGAGATATATAAAAAAAATCTCAAATTTAATATTTAATAAATAAATAAACATCAATAAATCTAAGAAACCAGTTAAGAAACAGAGTCCAATACTGCTGCAAAAACCAGTAACAGCAAAAGCAAACATCAAACATGACCGTAAACTGATTAGTGAAAGTTCATAATTATTTGCTCAAACATGGCCGTACACTGGTTAGTGGCCGTAAACATGGCCGTAAACATCAAGCCTGAAAATGCTGCTCAACTGAAAACTCATCTGCAACTTTTACAATTTAAATCCCATGGAAATGAATTGGCTAATTATTACATTTATGATATATCCACTGCCCATGAAGTAGCCACCATTGCAACCTTGTTAGTTGATAAAAATTGAACTAGTGAAGTGACCTAAAATGATAAATAATTTTCATTTAATATAAAAGCATAGATTTTTCTATTTCTCACTCGTAAATCAACATGAACATGTTAATATTTATAATAGGCAAAATTGATTTTTTTTTATATCAAACAATTATTTGCTGATTTAAACATCAAAATGATCTAAAAATAAAAGGTTTTGTTCTCTTTTTTAAGGCTCCCAGAGCATAATCGTCCAAACCGATCTATCTAAAAATACTGATCCAATATTATCCCTTCCATGACCATATGATTCATAAATATGGGTCATTGGCAATCTTAGTTTGACTATGATATAATTACTCTCCAAATCTGGGAACTCCTGATTTATTAAAACCTTATATTTGGTTGGTGGATTTTTGCATCAATAATGATTGAATTAAAATAATTAAGATATATGTTGGATTTTGGATCATTTTTTATTCCCTAATTTAAATAAAGAGATGATTAACTCCCAAAAAATAATTATCATGTGGAATCAATTACATAAGAAAAGAAAACGACTTTTTTTTTTTACAGTACTTTAAGCATTATAGCTAAAAGTTGGAAAGTGGTATTGATGGTTTAAGCTGAAAATTTTTGCAGCTAAAACTTTGTTTATAGCATTGTTTTCATCTATTATTATTGCATAAGCGCGAGTAAAGATAATAATCACAATAAGTGACGGATGACATATATTTCAATGTATGTAATTATATGCTCTCAACTTTTTAAAATGTCTATAATAATAATATGTTTAAATATGATATTGTTAGCAATTGCACTCCCTGAAAAAATATAATAAGTTGGAGTTTGATAAACTCAATGTCTAACAACTTCTAATTTTCAGATGTGGAATAAACTAGATTTAGATATCTGCACAATGAACAAGATGAGCTAAGACGGCTAGACTTGTTGCCTGACAATGACCTTCCGACACTCTAGTCAGTAGTGGATTTAAATCCCTTAGGCTTTCACAAAACTTTTGGAAAAATAAAAGATTTCAGTAGATTTAGACTAATTTCACGTACCTGAAAAAATGTGTCAATATTGGATATTTATAATAATCGCATAGGCCACATGTCATATTGTAATAGGGTCACGTGGAAGCCTTTACGTAAAGCAAGACGTAATCTTATCATGAATGGATGACATTTGTCAAGGCAGGTCTTCTAACACTTGTCGTGAGGAGGGTAGCCGACGGTCACTTTCGAGATGTACGTCCGGTATATATCATGGCGAGGCCAAGGGCAAATAAGACATAATCTTGGGCCTAATGCCTTCTCTTAAGGTCTCTTAGACATCTTTAGGTCTAAGTCCATTAGATCTATTTGCACTAATCTGTATCAAAGCTAATTAATGATGCTATAAGATGTAGATAGTATTTTTAACATTTTATCACAATCTTAGTATATTATAACATTATGATCTCATTAACCATGATTTTTGTCGTTTCTTAATCACAAGATTAAACACCAAATTCAAAAGTCCAACAGTTTTAACTCAGTTGGCAACAACTCTTGTAAGCATAGCTGGTAACTCAGGTTCCAGTCCCAGCACTCTCCCCTTCCCGTACCCAACAATCTACGGTGAAAAACACCAAATCCAAAGTATTACTAGAACCAGGAGAATGTTTTGCAAATTCAAACCATATTATTGAGTTGTACGATTAATAGTTAATTTTTCATGGGTCTGGGCTGGATCAAATTCGTTTTCGTTTGGGTTCTTTGGTTTGTACTTGTATTGAGCTTTATTCTTGTTATAGTCTCTATTTTGGGCCTTTGTACCTATTTGTATAGTTAGACTTCCTTTTTTGTTATATTTAGCGATCATTCGGTCGGTTCGGTTTAAAATAGAATTGAAGAAATCGCAAATCAAAATTTTAATATTTTAATAAATTAAATCGAACCAAATTGAAATTTTTCAGTTCAGTTCGATTTTAAATCGAAATATTTTTTAAATCAATTTTTTATATAATTATGTAATATCTTAATAAAAATTGTAGATTTTAAGATATTAAATAGAAATGTAATACAAATATTAGTAATTTATTTTAATAATTTTTTAAAAATTATAAATAATATTAATTTTTTATATAATAATAAAATTTTTATTCGGTTCGGTTTGAAACCGAATTTTTTTTCCAAACCAAAATAAATTTGATTTTTAAAAATTAAAATTGAACCGAACCGAACCGAAAAACCAAATAAATCAAACCGACTTGATAATTTTGGTGCGGTTCAATTTTTTTATTTCAGTTCGATTTTACTCACCCCTACACTTGGTTTTAGGGGAATCTGATTCTAATATGCATCAACATTTTTTTATTCCAACGTTTTCCTTGAAGTTTAAAAAAAAATTTTGATGTACAATATATTTTAAAATTTTCATTTATTGAAATATCTATCTATTAAATATTATTAAAACTGAAGACATTACTTCTATTTTTTTCTTTCATATTTCTCACCTTTTTCTTTTTTTTATTTTTTATTTTCACTTAATATTTTTATTAATAGATAATAAATTATATTTCTTTTTAAAATTATTAAAAAATAATTTAAGTTAAAATCTATATAACTTTATTTGAAATCTTTATCCATTTAACTTAAATTTTAATTCAAAATAATACTCATTATCCATATTTACAATACTATTAAAATCGTAATTCATGTTGGGAATTTTTTCTCTTAATAAGCCACGACCACCCAATTTTAATGCTATCAAACAATCAAGTCTTTCCTTTTGTTCTTTGCAATTTATCCATACATTCTGAGAAGCAATATTAGAGGATGGACTTGCCAAAGTAGGTAGCGACTGATCTGATGATTTAATTACTTGGTTATAGCTATGCATTTTAATCTTTGCTGTGTATATTTCTTTAAAATTTTCTGCAAAATTCTGTCAACTGGCAACTTAGGTTATATCTTTATTTTCGAGCTGTGCAGGAAAAAATAATAATAATTTTGGCCAATTTGGCTCCTAGGCCATTTTGTGAAATCCGAATACAATTTGGCCCAACCTTTTGATTCGGCAAAAGCGCATTTGATGGGAGTCTTATTTCTCCAAGGATCAAGCTTATAGCACTCTGTATTTTTAGTGATGGAAGTCATGGCTTATAGCATTTAAGAGGGTTGGTTTATTTATTGCATGGGCTATGTGCAAATATAATAAAATTAGGCCTTCAATTTATAATCAAAAAGTTAAAATTAAAAAAGTATATATATAAATTTAAAAAATTATCAATTTAGAAAACAGTAGTCTTAAATATTTTTTTTAGATAATAATATAATGTTATTAATTTTGAGAGGAGATAAACTGTTTTGGGCAACGAAAGTATCTAATACCAATATGCTTCTCCTACATTCAAAAAACCAATAAATTTTAAGTTTAATCATATTA
Organism: Codiaeum variegatum; assembly: GCA_948294925.1. Classification (NCBI taxonomy): domain Eukaryota; kingdom Viridiplantae; phylum Streptophyta; class Magnoliopsida; order Malpighiales; family Euphorbiaceae; genus Codiaeum; species Codiaeum variegatum. The sequence goes on from CAOJBK015611085.1 coordinate 4,177, forward strand.
ATGTTATTTCTATAATTGTAATTACAAATTCAAATTTTGATAAGAATTTGGTTAATAAAAAAATATACAATCCCAACCTAATCCTGTTGGAATCGAAATAGAAAAATCTAAGCAGTTAAAGGATGCTTAAGATCATTTTGCTAAACACAATGCTCCTAATGTTGATACTACTCATAAGGAGTTTGATGGAGAAAACATCCAAGACTCTAGTAGCCAAGACAATAAAAAAAATACTTATTGAACAAATTTGTTTGAAAAAATTTCTGATCCATAAGCAGTGTCGGATCCAGAATTTTGCCAAAATGATCTATTTATATAAGAGCAAATTCATAAAATTTTATTAGTGGAATAATTAATTTTTTATTACAAGTACACCGATGCATATACATATATAAAATTATAATTTATTAGTGAAAAAAGTGTAAAATTTAATAAGAATATATTTTAAACAGTAATATCTATTATGTAGATTGACACTTTTAAATTTTTTTTTTAAATTTTATTTCAATACATGTTATGAATGATAAGGGATATAAAATTTTAAAAGGGATTTAATTGTTAAATTACATGACTTTTGTTAAAATTTTTCATAAAAAAAAGAGATCTAACAATTAAATTGTTTGAGGCTTATGTATATTTTTTAAAATAAAGGAGGGCCCATTGACCCCTTACAAAACATATAGATCTACCTTTGCTCATAAGTTTTTGCTTATTATAATTGAGGAAAGTATCGATTCATCTTAGTATTTCTAATGGCTTATTGTATAACTATAATGACTTAGAAGTTTTAAACATTGTCAATGGTATGAAGAATCATTGTTTTAAAGATTTTGATATAATTATTTTTGTCCAATGTGGATCAAAAATTATAAAGTGAGGTTTAATCTTTAGTTTATGGATGATTTTTAATATGTTTTCTTACTCATTTGAAGCAATTATTTTCTTTATATATATATATATATATATATATATATATTCCCTTTTAATAAAATGAAGTTCATTTTCAGCATTTTACTAATTATATGTTATTTATTCATACTTTTATCTACCCGATCTTTTAAATCTCACTAAATATTGTAACTCATAAGGTAATATGAAATATATAATTCAAAATTAGAACAACAAATAAAAACAAACTACTTTGGATAAATGATTTTCTAAAAAAAATATGATGCTACTAATTAATACTATTAAGAGATTTTTTAGAATTTTATATTAAATATTATATAATAAAAATATTAATTTATCTATATGAAATGAGTCGATTTCATAAAATTATATTAAATTTTAGAAATTATTAATTTGGAGAGATTTTACAGTATGTTAATTATTAATTATGTACCGCCTGTTGGAAAATAGCATGATGTTGCTATTTTTGAGACACATTTTGAGTGGGATAAACTTGGTAAAAGTGAAAGGTCTCGGATGTTTCAGAAACTATGTCATGAAAGTTTCGAAACGATATATTATACGCTCAAAATGGTTATATAGTGAATGAGAAATTGTCTCACAAATTTACACACTTGACATGTCTACATTTTTTTTCCTTTCTTTTGGAAAAAAGGAAACAGAAATTTGAACGGGGCTTGGCACGACCGTGCAAGTAAAGCCTTAAGCCCATGTGAATCTTTGTATCAAAGTTGTTGAAAAATAGAGACTCGCACGGGCACGGGGCAGTGCACGGGCCGTGCGTATAAAGATTTGGGTCGTGTGGATCTTTGTATCAAAGTTGCAGAAAAACAAAGACTAGCACGGGGCAGAAAGGGATCCGCAGGAGCCGTGCGGATCTCTATTTCTGCCAGTTTCAAATTTAATTTTTTAGAATTAATCTGTAATAATTTTTTAGAATTAATGTGTGTAACTCCTGTCATTATATGATAGTTTTGGGAGTTATCAGAAACTAAATTGTAATTCAATTTCTGAAAATCCCAATCCACCAATGAAGCTATAAATTGGCATTCCCCCACTTTGAAAATACTCATTGCAAGAAAAACACAACAAGAAATTTTATAGAAAACTTTATGCACTTTCAACACTCGTTTTCCTCTCAAAACTCTCTTGGTTTGAGTTCATATGCTACCAAGTTCGTCCAAACTTTTTGCTATTGCTGAGCAAAAGAATTCGTGCTCATTGTATCCTGTGAAACAGACACCGTTTGGACCTACAGTAAGAATAGGTGATGAATCTATTTTAAGGAAAATGTTCATATATGCATCGAGTTTCCTTTCACTATATTTCTTTCTGTTTATATTATTCTGGTTTTGTTTTAGCTAACTAAATTTTCTGCAGTTTGTTTCAATTATGTTCTGTTGAATTTAATTTACATTACTAATAAGTTTCTGTATAATTTTCCTAAAGGTTTTTAAAAACAGAATTCGTTTTAGTTTTGCTACTGTCTTAATTTTAATATTTGTGTTCATCTATTGGTGTATTCTGATTTATTCAGAATTATATTGACAATTTGAGGATTATACAAACTAAATATGTTTCAGTTTTATAGCCCTTCATGATTCATTTTCTGTGTTCATCCAAAATTATAATTCTATTTCTGTTTAGAATTTATTTGACAATAAATTTTCAGTTATAATTTCAATTGTCTTGTATTGGTTATTGCTGTAATTTTATGTAACATCTTTTAATTACAATATTTATTTTATTATAGTTATAATTTGTGTAATTACAGCGCTATTTGATACTATTAACTAATACATATTTTAATAACATTGCATATATATATTGATGCTCCTTAATGTTTAGTTTACGTTACTATTATATTTATATTGTAATAAAATATATGTAATTAAAAAATATATAAGTATCTATAAAAATTAATGACATAAGTTAACTAGTTACCTAATAAAAAATAAAAAATTAATTTATAGTTTCATACTAAATAATAATGGCTTATATAAATTAATTTAATATTTTTTTAAATCTATTATTTAAAAAAAATAAAGTTTCAAATAAACACTTTTTTTTAAAGATAAGTTTCAAATAATCGATAAACTAGTGAAGTAAAATTGTAAACAGGCTAAAACCATTAGATCATAAATTTCATGTGTGAGCGGATTATAATTCATTTTATAAGTGAACTATGAACCAATGCATTTGGGCCGGTTGTTCATGCCTTGATGAAACTTATGTTATTAAATGAAGGTGAAAAGCATCCGTGATTACTGATCGTTCATTATTTTTTCATTTTAATCACTAACTTTTGATATATATATATATATATATATATATATATATTCATTTTAATCACTCACCTTTTATTTTATTGCACCGAAAGATTATTAGGGGATTTCATAGCTGGAAATCTGACGTGACATATAGTGTCGTTCCTAATATTTTATAGGCGGAGCAAAATGATAATTTTAGGACCCTCATCAAGTAGTATTATACAATAGAATAAAATTTAAACACGTTCCTTTTCTTTGAAAACATGCTTATTGTTACATTAGACAAGTAATATAGTTCTTACAAATCTCAAAAGTTTTTTTTAGTGAAAATCTCAAAAGTTTGTATCACACTTTTAGTTTAAATATATTGTCTACTCATAATGTAAAATTATCTTTAAAAAAATAAAATATAATTTTAAAAAAATCAAGTTTAAGTGGGTGGTTTAATTTATTTTGGTTGAAATTGAGAATGAACAAAAAAGGCTTAAAAATAACTTTTTTCTTAAAAATGCTTGAAATATAAATTAAAAGGAAATCAATACTTACTCTTTAAAAGGTTTCATTTTTTTTCCATTGGCATATAATAGATTATCAAGAAAATATAGAAAGTTGATTTTTCTCCAAATTAATAGTAAAAATTAAATAGCAACCCATTAAATTATTGAGAAATTAATGATGAGAACATACAAGTTTTGTTTCTTTTTTTATCAAAGAGAAGAACGAATCAATTGGAACACAGAAGTATTTAGCAATATCCATAGAAGGAATAATAGAATCTTGGCTCGCCTTTAGGGAATTCAAAGTCACCTTTCTCTTTATTTCTCTTCGAAGCTGATCAGGTTGGAAAAAGAGTTATTGGCTTATCTAGAACAAATTTTGTATCAGGAGGAGGCGAATGGGAAACATAAGTCCCTTTGTAATTATGTTAAATTGGGAGATCGCAATACTTCATACTTTCATGCTATAGCCAACAAGAAGATGAAAAGCAATTTCATTTCCAAACTACGGCTCACTTCTGAAACCTAGTGTTCTAATCAGAATAAGCTGGCTCATGACACCATGCTATTCTTTAAAACTAAATATGCATGTGAGCTTGATTTTGCTAATATGCAAAAGCGTTCTAGTGGCTTTCCAATTCTTTTAGCTGATGATTATGAAATGCTTGCTAGGCTTGTGACTATTGAAGAAGTGAGAGAACTTTGTTTGACATGGCTCCTTTTAAAGCTCTAGGTCCCAATGGACTACCTGCTCTTTTTCTATCAAAAGCATTGGAATGCAGTACGTAATGATCTCTTTAATCTGGTAAGGAATGTATTTAAAGGTGGCTCCATTTATGTTAATGTGAATAAAACTATTGTAATCTTAATTCCTAAAGTTAGTAAACCTGACAACTGGAATCAATTCTGCCCTATCAGCTTATGTAATGCTACTTATAAGGTGATCTTCAAAGTCGTGGCTAATGGATTAAAGAGAATCATAAGTAAAGGCATTAGTCCTACTCAGACAAGCTTTGTCAAGGGGCGTTATATTATAGATAACATAGTTATTGTGCAAGAGTTAATTCATTCAATGCATAAGATGAAGGGTAAAAAAGGTGTTTTAAAGAATAAAGTAGACATGAAAAGGCATACGATAATCTTCTGTGGGATTTCCTAATTGACACTCTTGTATACCTAGGTATCCCTGAAGGCTTGGTTAATGTAATCACTGCATGTATCACATTAGCTTCTATGGAAATTAGTTGGAATGGAGTTCAATCTCCTAGCTTCTTTCCTTTTCGAGGTGTCAGTCAAGGATGTCCCATGTCACCTTAGATTTTTGTAATATGTATGGAACGCTTATCCCAAATCATCAACAAAGCCACCGAAGACGATCTTTGGCAACCTTTTTGACTTACTTGAAATGGTCTAGATATCTCTCATATATTATTTGTAGACAATCTTATGCTTTTTAGTGAAGCGTCTGTGGAGCAAGCTTTCATCATTGATAAACTCCTTAATTGTTTTAGTAAAATTTTGGGTTTGAAGGTCTCCAAAATGAAGACTTCAATCTTTTTTCTCTCTGAATGTTAATCTAGAGCTTAAAAATAAGATTGTTGGATAGTTAGGAGTTAATGTTGCTAGTTATTTGGGTCACTACCTTGGTGTCCCAACCTTCCATGGTAGAGTGAATAGCAGTAAGTATAGCTCCATGATTCACAAAATGCAAACTAGATTGGCTAAGTGGCAAACTGGTCACCTTTCTCTTGTTGCCCCGAACTACTCTGGTGAAAGCATCTCTTATTTTCATCCCATCTTATACTATGAAATCGCAGGTTCTCCCTACCTCTACTTGTAATACTGTCAATAAACTATGTTGTGATTTCTTATAGGGAAGCAAAGCTGATAAAAACATAATCCATTTGTTGTCCTGGCATGCTATCGGTCAACCAAAGAACTTAGGTGGGAAAGGAGTTCATGTGTCTAAATTATTAAATGTAGCTGCTTGCACGAAATTGGCTTCGGAGATATATAATAATAGATTGAGTTTGTGGACTGATGTCCTTAGACATAAATATTGTGTCATTGATCAGAACATGATGCTGAGCCACAGTGCTAACGGTAGCTCCACATTATTAAGAGGTATTTGCAAGCATTTGTCTCATATGAAGTATGGCTTGATGTGGATTATTGGTAAGGGCAACAAATTCTGATTTTGGACGGACAGATGGACCCCCTAGAGGAACCTCTGATACCCTATTCTTTTGGTGGCATCCCTGAGATGTTATTGTAAGCCTTTTTTGTAATTGGGAGGCAATAACATCCAAATGGGATTTGGTGTGGAAGTGGAGAGGGTCAGAACGAATTCAGTTTCTTCTATGGTTGTGCTTACATAGATGTGTTATGACTAATGTAGAGAGAACTAGGAGACACTTTACCAATGATAAAAGCTGCAAAAGATGCTTTGAAGGGGATGAGAATTTGATTCATGTTCTTAGAGGTTGTATCTTTGCCAAATCCATTTGGTGTAATTTAATCCCTAGACAAATTTGGAAGCAGTTCTTTAATGTGGTTGCTCGAGACTGGTTAGTTTGCAAATTGAAGAATTCATGGTAACGAGGTTGGAAATTAGCCTATATTTTTTAGGGTGGGTATTTGGATTCTTTAGAAGCTTCGCTGTGGTGACTGCCTAGATGATAAATTCGCAATGCCTCACAATCTTGGAGATTTAATTAGTATAAAAGCTTGAGCTTTTGACAGTATTTTTGTAGGTGATATTGATCAAAATTTTTGTGTGAAACCGAGTCTATAAATCAATTGGGAGCCTCCTCCCCATCCTTGGCTAAAGCTAAATTCAGATGGTGGTCTTTATAGTGTCAACATGGTAGCAACGACAGGCAATCTAATTAGAGATTGTATAGGGCACTGGGTGATTGGTTTTATGGCACAATTGGGTAGCTGCAGTGTGTTTAACTTGGAACAGTGGGGCATTTATCATGGTTTCTGCATTGCTAAGAGTCAAGGCATTAGGTTTCTCATTATTGAATCATATAATATTAATGTTATCAACAGTCTTTCATGTCAAATGAAAATAAGGTCAGTAACCAGCTAGTTAATTGCATTCGACGTGAGATGAATTGGTTTTCGAAAGTACAGGTCAATCACATTCTTATAGAGGGAAATAAGAGTGATGATCAACTTGCCAATTTAACTTTCTATTGTGCTGGATTTGAGCTGCTGCACAGTCCTCCTAATTTTGTTCTACCGTGGCTAAATTCAGAAGCTAGAGGTTTGGCTTTTCATTGTGGCGATTGATTTCTTATTTGTTGCTTTATGTCTATCTATTTAGTTTGATTTATTAGGCTTATTTGCCTCCTACTGATTTAAAAAAGAAGAACGAATCAATTTTCATTACAATTTCTTAATTTAATTAATAGTAATTTATAAATAAGTTTCTAAAAAAAATTAGATGCAATTGATTTTTTAAAAATATTAATGCAAGTACTAATTTTTAACCTAATTAATGGGCTTCTTTTATTCGAGAGCCCTGGACAGATACTTTTTATGGCCATGATATTGAGTCGAATCTGATGATATGATACGTGTCGATTAGGAGTTGATGTGGCATAACATATGGCATGACACATGTTGACTAGGCATGACTCGTGTCAAATGCATGGCAAGATGTGGTATGCTTATTCAGTCGACATGCGCCATGCCACGTCAGCTCCCAATCAACATATGTCATATTATATTAAATTTTTTTATCATAAAATTTTGTAATAATATTCTGATGCAATAAAATAGAAGATTATGATTAAAATGAAAAAAAAAAAGAAAGTAAAATTATTGATACAAGAAAAAGAAAAATCAAACAAAATTTAGTGATTTGAGGTGTGCTTTTTACGCATAAAATAATTTCCTTTTCTGTAAAAAAAAAAAAATGCTTATTTGAACTCGACACGCCAACGGCGAGCTTTGGTCCATTATCCTCAGTTCCCGCGATTCCTCTAACAAAAGTTTTGTGCAGCACAATAATCTTCAATGGAGGAGCAAGTGTGGAGATTGTGCAAAGAGTCTCTCGATACAGATAAGCCTCTGTCTCTACAATCTCTAGCTTCTATGAGGTCTCTTATCGTTAATCCACACACTTCTAATTCTACAATGTCTTCAATTCTCGAAACCCTAATTCACTCTCTCAAGTTCACCGCTGACTCCCTCGCTCTTCATCACACTCTCAAACTACTCACTGACCTCGCCTCACATCGCACTCAGCTTTCCCCTCTGATATTCAACTCTATACATTCCAACTCGCTTCTTTCTACTGATTCAACTGTTCTCGTCGCCTTGTCACTACTCGCACTCTTGTCCATCTCAGAGAGCAGTAACCAAAAATTACCTATCCAGCTCGATGATGGAGTGTTTCTATCTCTGTGTTTTGGTCCTGTGTTGTCTGTACGGATGTTGCTTCTTAGAAATGCTGGGAGGTTTGGTATAAGGCCTCATGTGTTATTTACTGTTTTTTTAGGGTTTACAAAGGACCCTTACCCTTATGTGAGGAAAGAAGCTTTGGATGGATTAGTTCGTTTTTCTAAATATGAAGTTCTTGAGAATCAGAGTTTGATTGAAGGATGCTATTACCGTGCTGTCGAGCTTCTAAAAGATATGGAAGATTGTGTGCGGTCTGCTGCAGTTCGTGTGGTAAAATTTTGATCATGAATTGTTCATATTTTTCCATATGTTGTTTGATTGAGCTTTTGGATCTTGCATAGATACTTAGCCAATTCTTGTAATGGTTTGATTGTCGATATAATCCAGATAAGCGAATGGGGTCAAATGCTGATAGCAGCTAAACAAGAGGAAGATAAAATAGATTGGTCAGACTTGATCCTGCTACAGGTATTTTTGAAAAATTATCTATTATGATTTCTGACCTATTTGTTTTTATCTTATACCTGCAAATTTGATGATTTCTGTTGTAGCTTTTATGTTTACTCTTCCAGAGCAGAATGTTTTAGTTAGTCTGCTCCTTCCTCTGAACATAGGATCTGCAATATAGGGGACAGGGGACTGTTTTATTTATTTTATGCATCTCTAGTTCTCTGGATAATTGGTATCTTCTGATGCTATCACCTATTTCAAACAATGCTAGAATTTCATTTCATCTTCTGTTCTCGTCGTGTACCCTCAGTAGAACTAGAGTACCGCGTTTACATGGATATAGGGAGTAATTTAAATTTAACTCTAGAGAATCTGATAGAACATACAACTGTGTACTTGAAATTTCTCACAGCTCAAATAATTTCATGATCTGATTCTTTGTTTCTAATACCACAAATTTGCCCTAATGTGTCGCATTATCCTCATCAAGATCAGTCCTGTCTGAATAGAAACAGTTCTCTGCCATTACTGTGAAATTTTTTGCAGTAAAATGCAGTCTACAGGTGTCAGGATTTTGATGTTTATAAGCATTTAGTAACAATTAAACCTTAGATAGCAATTTTGCTTGTACTTACAGCTCTGTTCTGCAGTAAGAGATTTGTGTATTGGAGTAAGGATTGAAGCTTTTAATGCCATTGCGAAGATCCAAATGGCATCTGAGGACATTTTATTGCAAACTCTATCTAAGAAGGTCCTATCAATCCTGAATAAGAAGAAATCTCACAGGCTATGGGCTGCAGAAAGGTTAGAAAGTTTGTTAACAAGTGCAGCTGGAGCTTTCATTCATGGGCTTGAGGATGAATTCTACGAGGTACATCTGCTGGAATATAATTGGTGTTGCACCAAACCTCATGTTGTTTATACATAAATATATCTTTGAGAAAATGGTGCCGTTCCATTTTGTCTCATTATGATTATTCAAGTACCTTGTTTTGTATTGATTAATAACATAATATTTTAACTACTTAACCTCTCTGTCATTCTCTCTCTCTACATGTATTTATGCTATTGAAATACCTCAATGGAGTTAATCTTGTTAGTGATTGACAATATGGGTGCCTTTTTTTGCATTAAATAATATTATGCTTATACTCATTTATCCAAATGCATTTTCTAATTGTTGCTCATCCTGATCATAACCATGTTGTGGTCGTCTGAAGGTGAGAAAGTCTGCATGTTACTCATTGCAGAAGCTCATTGCCCTTTCTGCTGGGTTTTCTGGTCGGGCCTTAAACCTGTTGATGGACATGCTGAATGATGATTCACTGGCTGTCAGGTTAGAAGCGTTGGAAACATTGCATCACATGGCAACCTCTGGAAGTCTGAACGTACAAGAGATACACATGCATATGGTTAGTTTCTGTCCCTTCTCTAAATCATAACTAACTAGTTTTTGAATTTCATAGGGAATTGTACATCTTTGATGTCTCCAATGCACTTAATCCATTTTGACCAGTAGACAATGTTTCTTTTATGGGGTGGTGGGAGCAGTAATTTTCACCTAATCATGAAAGAACCTATCATTGTACTCTCATCAAAATGTATTAAGTGCAATGGGCATTTATATACACTTGATTATGTTATGATATCACGATAGGAAGTATGGTTCTTGTTAGAGGTGGATGTACTAATGGACTCATGCTGCACATCCCAACTTGTTTGGATTTGAGGCTTACTTGATGCGGTGCTGGGGTTATATTGGTAATGATCTGTAGTTTAGTGGTTGTTATCAATAGGGGTATTCATTATTGATTTTAACCACCAAATCAAATCGGAGCAAATTGTATCAAGTGATTTCATTTAGTTTAGTCTTCTAAATAGTTTATTTTGGTTTCAAACAATTAAAACTTTATAAAACTGTTCAAACCATTATATATGTAATTTGTTAGAAGGGGATATATATAATGGGCTCATACTGCACACAACCAACTTGTATAGAATTGAAGCTTATTTGAGTTGAGGTAGTATAGTAATGCTCTGCAGTTAATTGGGAGAAATTTAAACTGATTATATCTTATTATGAACCGTGGTATTCATTATTTGGTTTTAGCCACCGAAACAAACTGGAACAAATTTTATTAAGTGGTTTGGTTTAGTTTGAAAATAATTAAAACTCTTAAACTGTTTAAACTTTTATAATTGGAAAAAAAAATGTGTATGTTGTTAGAATGGCATTGAAGTAAAATACAAACTGATATATATATATTATCCTCTTTACTGATTTTTGTTTCTCTTTATAGCAAAATCTTTCGTTCATTCTTTACGGCTCTAGTTATTCATATTTCTATTATGTTTGTAAGGGTGGCATTGAGTTTGCCAAAATGTACTTTTAGACAAAATTTTTGTTTCCACAACACAATTGCTTTCAAGAAGCAAGTAAATTAATACTTTTCCTAAAAGCAATTTTAGAAAAAATTTTAAAAATCACTTAATTAAATAAAAGAAATTCTCAAAGTGTTTTTACTGCCTCTAATAGCAATCCCAAATAGGCCCTAACTCCTTGACTCTATGTCATATGTCCGTCAACTACTGTTAATTTTTGGTCTTTGTTTTTCTCCCTTGCATTAATTTTAATTCAGTTAAAATCATTCATACCTTTTCATTACAGTATGTTTTTGTTTGGTTTATATAGATAAACAGTTTCATTCTGTTTGTAAATTCTTCAAACCACTATTTACTTTGGTTTGGAATATTCCTCTAAACCACAGCAAACCAGACTGTGCATGCCTCTAATTATGAACCTATAGCATTCTTTTCATGTGTGTTACTCTAATTTTTGGAAAATGACACCAGCTTAGTTTTTTTTTTCTTTATTTGTCATAATCACATGCTGAATCAGCTAACTATCAAGCATTACTTTGTTTTGCAGTTTCTTGGAACCCTAATTGACAACAATGATCTAATAAGATCTGCAGCAAGAATAATTTTTAAATTAGTGAAGTTGCCCTGTTTGGAGTTATTTAGACTATCAGTTGATGGCCTACTTAAAAATTTGGAGATATATCCTCAGGTCTGGATCTTCTCTGCAGCATATGAGAGGAAAAAAAAATTGATGCATGTCCCCAAAAATGAAATTTTAATATTCTCTTATTTTCTTTAACTTGTTTAAATGCTGGCTTTGTAGGATGAAGGCGATGTCTTCTCTGTTTTATTTTATATGGGCCGGAACCACAGAAAGTTTACTGCCTGCATTATCAAGGAGGTTTCTCAAGAGGTTAGAATGGTTATATCTGCTATGCAATTATAATCTGTCATACTTAATAATGCCCTACAGCTGTAGTGTAATTGTTTGGAACAGCATTGATCTATTCTTCAAATTATTGTCCCTATAAACATCTGATGGTGGTCCGTATTTATTTTCTATTGGGAAAAGACGTTTGTATATATCAGTGTCGGACATGAGATATTCACTTAAATGCTTCATCAGCTAACTATGGGGTGATTATGTTCAAAGTTCAAACAGCAATAACAAATCTGACAATTCATGCCATATAAGCATCCTATGATGTACATGAAATATAAAATAAGCAAACCACACACACACACACACCCCGCCTGCCCGTCGCCCCCCCCCAAACTCCCCCTCCCCAGCTTGCCAATAGCATAGTTTTTTATACATAGAAATTCTGTGAAACACAGAAGTTGGCAATGAACCAAAGTTTTAGGGTGTAGTCGCCATGTTGTTCTACTTCACTCTAGATCTATAGATTTCTGCATAATAAGAGAAGCCGTAGAATAACAACTTTCAGAAACTGTTGTACAAAGCTATGTATGATCATTAAATTCCAAACATATTTTGGCGTTGGTGTGAGAAGTTTTTTTTCATGTTATCTTTGATGTTCTAATCATCAAACAGAAGTGCTTACTAGAGTTGTAGTTGCTTCAGTAGCAAGAACCCTTTTCATTCCTCACCTCGTACTTTCTTTTTTAATAGCAGAACAGGGTTATTCCTTTTACTCCACTTGTTCCTTTCCCTATATATATAAACTTAGCAATTTTTACATCTTATATATATATATAGATATATGTACGGATCATGTTAGTAATGTTTATATCTTTTTTTCCCACATCAAAAGGTTAAGTTTTCAAGTATGTTAGCCTCTTTGTATATATGTAGATATTTTAGCCCCAACTGCAAAGAAAAAACTCTTGTATTATATACTAAATGCTGCACATGTTTACTATTCCATCTCTGTATGTGTTTTTCAGATAGAGCCAGTTTCTAATGGAACTTTGGGACTGGACAGTGCAAGGGTTGCTGCATTTCTTGTACTTTCCATCTCAATTCCACTATCATGTGATCAGAATCTTCAAAATGTTCCTCCTAGATTTTTCTCTTATGCAGTTACCCTGCTGGGGCGAATCTCTTCTGCTTTAAATGATATTGTGGACCAAAATTCCCTTTTGGAATATCTATCTCAGTGCAGTAGATCCTCTGCTTCTTCTGGCATGGAAATCGAAGGGGAAGAATCTTTGCTGCCAGTAGTTAATGCTGATGCTGCAACTCTTACTGGCACTGATGGCAGTCGTGCAGTTGCAATGCCCATTCTGCAAATAAGTAATGAAACTTTTGAGCTTAAGTCTTTGATATCCTGTGAAACTGGGGATGCAGGGACTTCACGTAGAGAATGCCAGATGGAAGAGCATGATCAGATCAGGGAAATTGTGAATCTTATCCTCACTAAGGTCAAAGACATTTGGCTGTTGGTACAGTCAAGATCCATCAGAGAAGCCCTAAATGCTTTGAGGTTGTAGTCTGGTCAGTTGATTCATTTTTTGTGGCCTGTTTTCTCTTCTTGATGGATAGTTATTGTTCTTGCAGGGCTTTCAAGAGGGAGTTGTCAATGTGTACTCCTGCATTGCCTGAATCTGTCAGTTTATTGGCGTTTACCATGCAATATCTCCAAGTGATCAAACTGCTAGCTAAGATATGGGGGCACATTGTATGGAAGGTCCCATCTTATGAAACTGGAAAATTGGAGATTCTCTTTGGAAAATTAGAAGGGAGGCTGAGAGAAATAAGATGTAGGTTTATAGGACTTTCTAAAGAAGAAGAGTCACATGTGTTGGAGCTTATAATTGTGGCATATATATTAAGGGTGTCCAGATTTGGAACTTGTTGCTACCTTGCTATTTTGAAGAAGCTATCTACTACAATTTCTCGTTTAGAACTTCTTCTCAAGGAAGGATCTATTGAATTGTCTAATTTTGTAATCGAAGTTAAGAAAACTTTGCCTGATATCAGCATTTCAACAGGTGTTTCTTGCAGTCCCCTTAGCTTTATGAAGTTGATTCACCATTATTCTGTTAAGCAGTTCACTTTATCTGGAGTGAGGCATTTACATGCTGCATTGGACGTTCCAGATAATGATTCTGAAAACCCTCTTCCTTTTGTCTCAGGCTTGCCTGTAGCTTTACCGTTGGAGATCACCCTGCACAATGTTGCAAGTGATAGTAGGTTGTGGCTGAGGATGGCAATGAACGAAGAATTAGTTCAGTTTGTCTTTTTAGATTTGAGCATTCTCAGAGGCTGTGATGAGGTCAAGAAATTTACATATTCTGCACCTTTTTACCGAACTCCAAAAGCTCGTTCTTTCATGTTAAGAGTTTGTATAGGAGTGGAATGCTTGTTTGAGGGTGTTCACTCTGTCAAAAGCCGTGGAGGTCCTCAATGTGCATTAGTGTATATTTGTCCTGAAAAAGAAGTTTTTCTACACATGGTTTAGGACTTACTGGGTTTACAGCGATCCTTAAAACAACATTTCAGAAGATACGCGACTACATCCAAGCCTTTACTGGCTAGAAATTTGATGCTTCCAAATATGGCTGATGCGTTGCAATTCAGTGTTCATTCTAGTGGTCAGGGAACTGGCTTTATTCAAGAAGGGTCAGTCATTTAGATTTGCATCATAAGTCAGGTAGACAGGTTGATTTTGTTCAACAAACAAATGCACTTCGATACAGTTACTGACCAAAAAAAAAAGTTGACGGCAGTTTTTACACATTCCAGTTCTAAGTTACTGAAATAGCAGTTCCACAAATTTTCCTTGTGAATTTTCTGGGATCGATACCATAGAAGCTTGTGAAGCGTAATGCTTTTATCATTTCTATTAAGTTATGTTCGTATCCGACCTTATTATGATGAGGTGTTTAGTTTACATCCTTGTCCTTGCTAGTTTGGTTTCATTTAGCTGATGCCACAAAAACAAGGCAACTCTTCCTTTGTCATGCTTGTTTATTTAATCACCATTATGAGAAGCAAGCTGGGAAGCTGGATACCTGGGTACTTATCTCCTACTGATATTTGATATTATATGTCTCAGTGGTATGTTTTAAGATTTTTAGCCCCAAACTTTGACCTTTCTCTTTAATGTTTGTCCTGGATTCAGGATCCTTTTAGTTTTGCAGGTAACTTTCACACAAAAATATTGATATGGAGGGGCGGAAAATGTGACAACAAAAGGATGCGACTTGGAGTGGAATTTTAAGATGAAGTGATCCATGAAATAGTTCAATTGGAGATTGTTGGATATTACGTCTTCAAATGGCTCAAATGAATAAATTCCATTTTCTGAGTAGAGACATTATACTGCTTTTGCATTCATCTTTCATTGTTGTCTTTCATCCAATATCAGCCTTTTATTATTGGGTACCAAAAAATATATACCTGGAGCTGGTGCTTGTATAAATTCGTAATTGTCTTGTAGAAATAAGTTTGAGTATCGGTTCGGTTCTGAATTAGTCAAAACTGACCGGTTTACCCTTTTTTTGGAACTGAATTGAACCATTTCACATGTAAAATTATATATATATTTTTCAATTGAAATTCAATTCGGTTTTCGTTTGGTAACCATATTAATTTTTTTTTTTTTTTTTGCCAATGAAGATAATATTGCATTAACCATGAAAGTCATTGTACATAATTCTGGTTAGTTCTGGAGGAACAGTAGACAACCAGTTTGGAAGCAAACTACAATTCAGAGCAGCTTTTGAACACCAATCTGCTGCCCTATTACAACATCTTCTTACCCACCTAAAACTACGGGAAGAGAAAGAAAGTGACAAATTGACGATAATAGAGATACTCGGCTGAATGTCAAGAACACCTGTTTCTCTAGGAACGGAGATCGCCTTGACTAAACCCTGGCAATCAGTCTCCACAATAATATTGCTGAGGCCTTCACTTTTTGCTAGTTCAAGAGCCAAAATAATAGCCTCTGCTTCAGCTGCCATTGGAGAAATACAAGGAAATCTAGAAGTAGCTCCAGTAATAAGTTTCCCATGCTCATTCCTCCCAATTACTGCAATGGCGGCTATCCCTGTTCCCTTAGAAAAACAAGCATCAGTGTTCAGCTTTTGTACACCCTGGTTCTCCAACAACAATTGGCATCACAGGTCCGAGGAGATGGCATCTGGGTTCTATCCCGTTCTTTACTTGACAACAATTCTGCAATGCTTCTATTAGCAGACCTTATAGTGCTTACTGGATCCACGCTTTTCAGATTGAAGATAGCCTCATTCCTGGCTTTCCAGATTTTCCAACAATAAACCGTGCATTGAAGTTCTGAATTTTGGATACTAGCTTGATTAAGTTTGCAGCATATTGCCATCCACCAATCTGCAAAAATAGTGTCGGGGTTAGGATCAATCATAAATGACCATGGCGAACCAAACCACGTGGCTCTTGCATGGCTGCAACCAGCTAAAGCATGAAATATTGATTCAGTTTTGTCTCCACTCAATTCACACTGACTGTTCAGCTGAATTTTCCTTTTAGCCAAATGATCTTTGGTAGGAAGGCCACTTTCCAAGCTCTCCATATGAAGCAAGCTATTCTCGGATGAATCGAAGAATTCCATATGCTTTTCCATAACGCAGATATGTTGTGACTAGCAGCTCTTCCATCCAACACTCCCATCATCATTTTGTAGCATGATTTAACTTTGAATTTACCATTTTTTGTAAAATTTCCATGCCCATTTATCTGTTGATTCCTTTCTCCCAATAGGAATAGCTAAAATGTTATCAGCCACTTCTGCATTGAATAGCCTATCAATTTCCCTTCTTCTCCATCGTTTTTGATCATCAATCAAGTCTGAAACCCAGTAATATCCTTCAGTATTACTGGGTATGTAGTTGGTCTTATGCCCTTCCATATTTCTAATCCAAGGGTCTGTCCATATGCAGGTTTGACCCCTACTGTGTATGACTTTGATGGCCCCCTGCCTTATCACATCTCTAGCTGTTAGCAAGACTCTCCATGTCCAGGAAGATCTTGAATTAGCCTGAACATTCCAAACAAGTAAAGGCCTTTTAAGTGATTTAGAACAGAGAGAGTCTGGATTTGTAAGGATTCTCCAGGACTTCTCTGCCTGCGTGGGAAAGGAATTAAGCTTTGGCTCTAACTTTCTGGAGAATGAAGCTCAAAGATTCCAATTTAGATTTCTGCCAAAAGATTGGAGCTCCCAGATGTTCATCAAATTCATATGAGTTTTCTCCAATATGTAATCCCGCCATTCTTTTGGAGTATTACGGCTGAATGCAATGGAACATTTAGAAGTGTTGATTTTTTGGCCTGCCAATCTTTCAAACATATGTAAAACTTCCAGAAACTCATCAGTTGCTTTCCCAACCAAAATTACATCATCAGAAAATTGAAGCAGGGTGATACGTGGGCATCTTCTTGCTGCCAGAAATCCCTTAATTTTCCCTTCTTGCACCTTCTTCTGTACCATGCTGGCCAAAACATTAGCTTCCTGGATTGTCATTGGCTAGAACTTCATAAGAAACTGACTTGATACATTCCTCTATAATCTTTATAACCTTCTGATCAAACCCCATAAGTTTAAGCACTTCCAGCAAGAAATCCCATCTGAGCCTATCATAGGCCTTGAAAATATCTAATTTCATCATAAAGTGGAAGTCTTTCTTTGAGGTGGGTCGATTAAAATTGTTGGGATTGGGATTCATGAACCAATCTATTCATCCAGGGCTTTAGTCTCCTAACAAGGATTTTTTAAATAATTTTATACGAAAAATTTGTAAGACTGATAGGTCGAAATTTTGGTTGGGTCTAGCCTTTAGACCTTCATTTTCTATGAGATTGAGATAGAAATGAAAAACAAAGTTTAAAATTAAGTCACATACAAGTATTAAAATTGTAAAGAAATAATACAGATATCCTAAACACATTCACTTAGCAAAAATCATGTAAACAATCAAAATTTGCTCATCAGAATAGAATAACTGAAACTTTGCTCAATCGACTCTAATTCCTCAAGTGATTACTATCTGTAGGGTTTATTTTTTTCAGACTTACAGGCAAGGACAAAGTTAGGATTTCAAAATAAGGGGGTAATATAACATAAATTTTCTATTAATATATATATCGAAAATATATTAGATACATAAAAAGTTATAATCTAGTCACAAGATCATTATTTTTAAAATTGGGTATTTTACAAGTTATTGTACCTAAATTTGAACATAACTTTAAAAAACAAAAATTACTTGCCTTATTTTCAAAATATTTTTTTCCATAATTTATTTCCAAAAGAATAAAGAAAAATATCTTTTTGTTTAATCTAATATAAATTCTATATGAGTTAAAAACTATTTATATTCTTAAATGGTTTAGATCAATTAAGAAAAATATTATAGTATCTTTACACTCTTTTTTTTTAAATAAAATAAAAATAAGAGGGAGCAATTCTAAATTTTTAAGAGGGACAATTTTGATATTTACCACAATAATAGTATTATATTGTAAGAATTGAAAAAATTAAGGGACTCAATTGCCCCCCTTCTTTACTATGTAGCTTCGTCCTTACTTGCAGGCATGTCAGAGGAGAAGTTTTTAATTGTACGTGAAGAAAACGTTACGGAGTCGCACATCGGAAGCAAAAAAGGAGAAAATGAAAGAATCGGTAAGATTCGATTTTCGGTTTTCAAAACTTTTTCAAAAATATAACTTTATTAAAACTTTTTTAACAAAATTAAGTTAGCCAATTATTCAAACACTTTGAAACATTGTCATAACCTAGGGTTTGATTACTTAAACATTTTGTCAAAACATTTTTAACAAAACACTTAGAATTTTTAAACTCTTTAAAAATCAAGTTCTATGTTAAACTCTTTTAACATAGATGGTTTAGTCATTTATCAAACTCTTTGATAAATGTTTAAACCAAGGTTTAGACCCATAACTTCAACCAATGATATTTCACCAATTTGTGTCAAAACACAAGTTGAACAAAGAAAGATTTAAAGTACAAATACCTCTTGCCATCCTTCGTTAGACTCCTTAAGTGTGAAGCCTTTAGCTTGAAACATACCTAACTTTTCTCAAAAGCTT
>CAOJBK015612247.1:0-16429 GCA_948294925.1 Codiaeum variegatum
TTGCCAATAATTAATTACATCTCATGTTAATTAATTATCATTCATCTAAGTCCATATCAATTTATTCATGCCCATTTGTATCCAATACAAACTATGACATAATTGAATAAATCCCATAATAAATTAGACTTCAAGATATGCAAGGATCTTAGTAAATTTAATTACAAGTCTAACTCAATGTAAGTTAATAATTAATCAAACTCTTTAATCAATTATCAACAAGGTGAAATACCATGCCAAAGGATACATTTTATGGTGTATGACTTACTAGGTTAATGTTCTAATTGGTAATGGGATAAAGAAAACTCTTTTATTCCCACTAAGAGTGTTAACCTAATTACACACTTAGTCCCATAAGTCATGAGTGACGTCTAACATAACATATAATGACTACGCAATTAGAAATGAATATCAGTGATCAAATCCTTGACATAAGCATGGAGCTCTCGATCATGATTTCCATGCACTCGAATGCCTTCATTATGGATTCTCGATCTCAGCTAGGGTCATGGAATAAGTCAAACCCTTTGTGCTAGGTCATATGACCTCTATACTGTATGAGTTCTTGATAAATCGGTTCCTACTAGAAAATCTTTTTGGTGAACCTTTCCACTCTAGCTAGAGATTTGCATATCAAGAAGAACCAGAAGTCATAAGATTCCTTCCTTGGTTACCCAAGTTAATGAATTATTTCTTAGTTAAACACTTATCCCAACATACCACTGATTATGGCCACCACATGCCATATACCAATACGTGACTAGCATTGATATGTAAGTGGTAACAAACCATAACCACAAATATGTCAGATAATATGTCACCTTAAGTCTAAGGATTATATGCACAATCATGATCTAGATGATATGATATTGACTAGTAGGTAACAACCCATGTATCCATCATCTAATGTCACTATTCAGCTTACTTATCTCATTAGAGCTCACGTGTTGTCACGACATCACATGTCTATAGCATGAGACTCACTACCTTCATACCAATAAGTATCTCATACTTATCATGGATGACAATAGAGGTGATGGTCTTCCGGATTAATGGCGTCCTTACCAATAATCCTATGACCATGAATAACGTTTAAAGCATCTATTAAAAGGGCAATCTGTCATTCATATTCTCAAACATTTTGAGAATAGATTCCCTATAGAATACTTATGGGACATATATATGTTCAATACTAGGAATGTATCCATTTAAAGAACATATATACTAAAGCTAGTTTGGTTTTCATTTACATTCACATGTTGTGTGTAAGTTCTAGGGTACACTGCTAATAAGTAAAATATTTTACAGAAAAAAGTTAGATTCGTTTCCATTTTCCCGAACATGGAGCCCTTTTTTAGCCACGTGATGCATGAATGGTGTCAGAAGCTGAACAAAGTGCTGAGGATCAACCTCGGAAGATATAATATGTTTGCTTTACCAACTCTTTAGGGTGTCAAAATTGATTGGGATTTTTTAAATGCTTGTATACTTTTTTTGGGATCCTATTGATCATGTATTCTGCTCTCGGGCTAACTTAGACGAGATGTGTTTAACCTTTGAGGAGTTTTCCTTTTTGTTTGGTTTGAACCCCGAGCTTATTTTAGCTATTCCAGCTGAGTGGGTAGGCTATTTTTACTCATTCAAGAGGCTTATGGATTTGAGCACAGAGGTTACTTCAGGTATGGTAAAAGATTATTTGTTTGACCTGTTTATGTTAGCTTTTATGTTTTGGGAGGAATCAAAGGATAATTCTATTTGGATGGATTAGAGGTTGAAGACCTATGCCTTTGTACTGTCTGTATGCTATATCTTTGTAGGCCTGATTGGATTTGGGGTTTCAAAAATAGCTGAGCTGATACTCCTGATGGGTGAAGGTAAGTCAATCATCGAAATGATTTTGGCTGAGACACTGTTAAGCCTTGACCCTTACTAATATCTGAGGGAGCCTTGGTTCATCAGTCCAATTTTGCTTTAGGTATTTAGACCCCCTTTTTTATGCTTGTCTATTTTAGTATTGTCTTGAGGTTTCTCTAACTTATGTGTCTGCCTTTCAGATTTGGTTGAGGAATCATCTTAGTATTGTTCTTGGACCTGATGTACTAGATTATTTTGCTGCTTGGTATCATACTAGGAGGATTTCCATTTGCTTTGGCTTTGATTAGCTGGCTTTTGGAGCTGGGTCCTTCAAATATGTTATAGAAGCCTGATTGGTACACTATCAAGTGGTTCATCTCGAGAAGTCAAGGCTTTAAACATATGTATCTGCATGGTCTTCAGCATGTGATATGGTATCAGGCTATCAGAGTCCTTCATCAGATGGAACATGATCAAGATGTGCCCCTAGATGGCCCTTTGTTTGAGATGACCATAATAAATTATAGAGTGGCTAGAGCTGTCCTCTTTCATTATATAAGTGACTATGCACAGGCCATGGTAGTTCCTGGTGAGGATTATGGCAAGACTGTTGAGTATCTTATGTGGTGGATTGAGGCTTGTTGGCCAAAGGATAAGGCCAATCGTTATGCTCTTTTGACTAAGATCGAGGGTTGAGTATAAGTTTAGACTTTTGGGAAAAATTAAACCTTGTTTATTTTATTTTGCTTTTATGTTTCAATGCTTTGTTTTTGGTGTTCCAAAAGATGAACAAGACCTCAATAAACTTTTTTTTTTATTTTATTATGCTCTAATTTTTACCTAAGCTGCCCTTTTTGGATTTTTAGCTTAGCGAGCTTCCTTGATTATTGCCTAGACCACCTTTTCGATTTTTAGTCTAGCAGGTTGTATTATAAATTTTATCCAAGTAGCCCATTTGGGTTTTTCACCTTTGTAGGTTTCATTCTTTTTTCGATTTGTTTATTTATTTTTTTAACTCTTGCATGCAATGTTAAAGAGCCCAAATGAGAATGAAACATTTGCTTTTTATTAAATGATTTGGATTGTGCTTATAAAGGCTGCTGATAATTGGCAATATACACATTATTTTCCCTATATTCTTGGTAAATTTTGATCTTTAAATTGAATTTAATGTGTTTGTTCTAGTGTTTTCATCCACTTATAGGTAATCGACTAAATTCCAGAGCTAGGAAGAACTATTTTGAATTTTGGGCTCAAAGGGAAAGGAATATGTGCCAAAACAGAGTGAAAAATCAAGTTCCAGAGCTGCCTCATGGTTTACTTCATAGGCTATGAGAGATCTTTGAAGAATAGAGGACCAAGGCCTGTCACAGTCGGTGTCAGGGCCGTGACAGAGAAGTTACAGCCCGTGAAAGTAAGAAAAGTGGGTGGAAAAGAAAAAAAGCTTCTCACAGGTTCTGTCACGGGCCGTGACAAGGAATATGGGAGTTTAGTGTTTCTCACCTAAGGTAAAAGGCACAGTGGCTTATCACGGGCAGTGAGAGCCACTCATGACAAGCCCTTTGATACCTATCAAAAGTTGGAAATTGTAGAAAAATGGGAATTTGGCCAAATCTCCACTTGAAACATTTTAAAGGTTTCCAAATCAATGACAATGTCTTTGAAGTTGGATTTTCATTCATCATCCCACATTAGAGAAAGAATAGTGGTGGAAATTTCATTGGGTCTTTATGGGTTCTTTAAATTTCTGCACTTACTTTTACTTTTCTTATTCTTTCTCTTTAATCATGAACTAATTTCACTTGTCTACCTAGGTTAGATAAGTATTACTCTATTCTATGGATTAATTAATACTTTTCTCAGTGAAAGTTTAGATTTCTCATCAAGTTTGGCTTTTGATTTGTATTCTTTGCAAATCAATGACAATAGCATGCTTGTTCTTGGTTTTTGTTGTTCGTACTTTACTAGAAATAAAAAGTTTAAATCTAGAACACTCAAAAGCTTATATGTTAGTTGTGTTTGCTAGAGATAGATGCAAAAACACCTAGAGTTTATGGTTTTCACTAATTCTTCGTGGTTTTTCTAATTGAATAGGATTAAGAAGAGATTCCTTTCTTATTGCTTAGAAATTACGAGTTTAATCTCTTGAGAAAGTGTTAAACCTAATGCTTATGAAAAAAATCAACCTGATGATTGATTGAAGTATTCATTGGGAGGTTAGTTAATCTTGCAATTAGGATTAATACGAGTCAAAATCTAGGTAGAAGGCTCAATCCATCATTAATTTCCTAATTTGATTTTCAATTTCTCTAGAATTTTTCAAAGTTTAAGTTTAGTTTTTAAGTTTAAAGCTATTAAAAGTAGATTAATAATTCAAATTAATTATGAGCTCAACAATATTAGAGGAGAGTGAATTGGTGCTTGATTGATTAAACCCTAATAATCCCTTGGGAGAATAATACCGATACTCGCCAATTTTACTACTTGATTCAACCCATACACTTGCTATTGTTGCGGTTGGCACGCATCAAGTTTTTAGCGTCATTGTCGGGGATTTGTTTGCGGTTTGATACAGTAAACTTTAATTAGAAATCCAATGCTGTTGATTTATCCTTTAATTTTTTTTGTGTATTTAATTGTGTTTCTTCATTTATCTCATTTTAGGTGATAGTGTATGACTAGAGATAACTCCTCTCAACTCCCTTACAACCCCAAAATTCAATGAATTGGAAGGCAACAAAAGGGGGTTAGCTTTGGAAGGAGACAATCAAATTTCAGAAGAGTTTGATAGTATATCAGTTCTAAAAACTGAAGAGGGTGCCTTTAAAGTGAACGTAGAAGATCCTAAAATTGAGATGGAGGGAAACCAAGGGCTAAATAATAATGGTGGCAATGGTAACAGGAATTCCATAGGAGCTGGCAATGGTAATGGAAATGGAAATGGAAATGTCTATAGGAATGGTAACAGTAATGATGCTCATGTTTGGAGAACCATGCAATACTTCGCCTAGGTGGATTTAAATGATGTTGGGGTCCAATTAGAAGGCCATCGGTGGACACTAACAAATTTGAAATTAAGTTGATCATAATCCAAATGATCCAAAACTCTTGTTAATATGGAGGACTGGCTCATGAAAATCCTCATACCCATTTGGATGAGTTTGTAGAAATTTATGATACCTTCAAGATGAATGGGGTGTTGGATGATGCAATCAAGCTGAGGTTGTTTCCTTTCTCCTTGAGGGAAAACCCAAAAAAGTGGTTAAAGTCTTTTTTCACCATTCATTTTACAACATTGGGGAAATTGGAGGAAGCTTTTCTTGAGAAATACTTTCCTCCCACAAATATCGTAAAGCTCAGACAAAAGATCTATTCCTTTGCATAACTAGAGGGAGAATCTATTTATGAAGATTGGGAGAGATTCAAAGACTTGCTTCTCAAATGTACATACCATGGGTTTAAATTGTGGCAACAAGTAGAAAGTTTCACTAGTGGTCTTAACTATAATAACCAGTAACTCTTATTGGAATCCGAAGGAGGATCATTGGATTCAAAGACCCTAGAAGAGGTATCATAATTAATTGAGGAGATGTCTAGGTCCTACTATTAATGGCCACCTAACCCAAGGGACCAGCCAAGGTTAAGGGCACAGGACATTCATTCCATTGACACGGTCACATCCCTTGCGCCTCAAGTGGAGTCTTTAAATAAGTTATTTGACGTGTTCACCTCGGGCACCTCAAGGCAATAAGTGATGCTATATGAGAGTTATGGTTATGGCTACCAAGTTCAAGAATGCAACATGTTTGGTTCCATGGGTTTAAGTGGCTTAAGTGGGGACCAAGAACAAACAAACTATATGGGAATATGCAAATGGGAGGACACAACCCCTATTCAAAGCCTTTCATCCTTGAGTGGAGAGATCATCCAAATTTCACAAGGAGGAATAATAATGAACAAAGGGGTCCTCTATCGGGATTCCAACAAAGGCCCCAACCACCCATGCAAATGCAAGCTCAAGCCCTTCCACCCAAAAAGGCCAACCTTGAGGAAATGATGGAAAATTTTGTTTAATCTACCAATGCAAGGTTTCAAGATCAAGATTCCATTAATTGGTGCACACAAGCATCCTTGAAAAAATTGAAACATAAGTGGGTCAAATTTTTAAGCTATTAAGTGATAGACAATCAAGTTCCCTACCTAGCAATACCAAAGTTAATCCAAGAGCAAAACTCAAAGAAATCACTATTAGGAGTGGAAAGAGAGTGTAAGAAATTGAAGAACCCAATGTCATATTCCATGTGGAGGGTGGAGTTAAGATAGAAAATGAGAAAAATGGTGATGAAGGTTATAAAGAGGTGAGCTAAGAAGAGAAAGATAAAGAGAAGAAAGCAAAAAGACCTAAATTTAACATTCCGAAGTATAAGCTTTAAGTGCCATATCCAGCGAGGCTTAGGAAAAATGCAGTGGACTCCAATTATAGTAAGTTTCTTTCCCTTTTTACAGTAATTACATATAAATATTCCTTTGATAGAAGCACTTTTTAGATGCTAAAGTATGCAAAGTTCTTAAAGGAGCTGCTTGTAAAGAAAGGAAAGCTAGAAGAGGTGTCCATTGTTGAATTTTAGGAGGAAAGCTTTATATACCTTTGTAAACTACCATAAAAGTTAAAAGATCCAAGGAGTTTCACTATCTCTTGTACTATAGGTAGTTTGCACATTGAAAAAGCTTTGGTCGATCTTAGGGCAAATGTTAGTGTAATGCCCTATTAAGTCTTTAAAACTTTGGGTTTAGGTGATCCCAAACGAACACATCTAAGTATTCAATTTGCGGATAAGTCCGTCATCTACCCTAGGGGTATTATAGAAGATGTGTTGGTTAAGATTGGCCACTTCATTTTCCTTATTAATTTTCTTATTGTCGAGATGGAAGACAATGTCGATAACTCACTCATTTTGGGTAAGCCATTCGTGGCCATCGCCCGTGCCATTATTGATGTGTATAAGGGGTGATGAGAGCATTGTATTTCAAAGTCATATTATCAATGTGATGAGAGCATTGTCTTTCAAATCCCTATTATCAATGTACACACCTTGAGCAAGTCAATTTTTATACTTTATTGGTTGAAAATGAAAGCTTAAAGGGGAGTTTAAATTTGGATGACAAGGTTATTATTAAGTGTGTGCCAAAATAGGGAAAAGAAATGCCAGTAACCAAGAAGGAAATCAAGGAGGAAATTTTAGAGGAAGTCACAAAGAAGCAAGTCATAGCCCCAAGAATGTGAGCAATAAAAGGAGGCTAAAGAAGCATATGGTAAAGAAGGAAGTAAAGCTTAAACATGGTGAAAATGTATGGCTTCCAAAAACCTTTCTTAAGTCATGTTTAAAATTTTTAAACTCAAAGCTATATGGTACATTTGAATTGGCAAGTATGGGTTTTGAAAAATATGGGTGCCATGGAGGGTTTGAGGAATCATAAGAGGTGGGATGAAAACCTCACATAACGTCCAGCTAAGTCAACGTTAAAGAAGCGCTTGGTGGGAGGCAAGCCATCCCTTTAAGTTGTAATTCCTTTCACTTTGCTTTTAGTTATTTCTTTTGAGTTATTTGAGGGAAGGCAGATTTAACACTTGATCTGGAGGTTTATGCAAGTGTTACAGGACTATAATTAGCTGAGAAGGTGAGCAGTTCAAGTCATGGAATGTCCAAAAAACCCATTTCTTGAACCAAGATAAATTTAATTGAAAAAATTAGTGAAAATTTTAGTCCAATAGCTTGTCATGATCCTTATCATGGGCTATGACATTAGCCATGAGAAATAGTTGAAAACATAGAAAAAATTTTCAGCAGTCCAGTTGCTTCTCGCGGGCTCCGTCACAAAACTAAGATAGGGACTATGAGAGCTCTCTCGACTGGAGGTTTGTGCTGGCATAGGTGAGTCTCATGGCCAGTTAGGGAGGTCGTGGAAAAATTTCAAGGCAGTGCAGAAGCCTCTCACAAGCGCTATCATGGCCCGTGAAGGGGCCATGAGACTGCAAAAAGGGGCCCCCAAACTGTGTTTTTATATCCTTTTTAAGCCTTAAATAGAGCCATTCATGCCTCCTCACTCCATTTTCTACAAATACTCTTTCAAAAACACCACAAACTCTCTCCTAAGCTCTCAATTCTAAAGATTCAAGGCATTTTTTTCATCAATTTATTCGAGAATTTCAAGTTTTTCTCCTTTTATTTTCTTTTCCTTTTTCTCTAGTTCTTGCTTTGATTAGTTAAGGCATGTTAGGTTTGTGTAGAAATTTTATTTTAGGGTTTTTAATCTTTAACTTTTTGTTGAAGTTAGTTAATAAAACATGTTATTATATGTTAACTAAGTGTTGATTACTCTTTAAATTGTGTTATTTTTCACTATTTTTAGAGGTCATGCGTTAGGGTTTTTAACCCAAAATTTTTCAATTTTCTTTAGTTGAATCCTTTGGGTTTTGTATTTAAATGCCTTAAGCCTTGTTTACATCTTACATTTAATAGATTGAGAGAATTTCATGGCGAGATTTGCGCAAAGTAGTATGCTTGCAATGTCTACCTACAAGGTGTTCGATAAAATGTCTAAGTGAGTTGGGGATCAAGTTTTGCTTGATTTTTAAAGCGTTTTGAAATTTTTTAACTTTAAAAATGACCCCCTCTCACTTTGTTTACATTTTCTTGCGCACACACCACATCGAGCACTTTTTCCCAAAAATGCCAAAATTTATGCTATGTATGGAATATACTAAGTGTGGGGGGGACCTGAGTGGGGCTCTTGGGGCTTACATTTATGGTTAGTTTGTGATTATTATAGGTTGGTAACGGTCTAATCCTAGCCATTACCATGCCAATTTTTAATTTTTACACTAATCGCTAACAATGATGGTTTGGTTTGCTTATCTTTTATGTTGTGGTTTTGTTTGCAGATAATGGGCCAGGCATCAACAACATCAAAAGTTGCTACCTCCTCCAAAGTAATATAAAAATGAGATGCATCTTTAAGAGGCTACAAGCCCTAAGAAAGTCCACATAATCATCGACTAAAAATGGAAAAAGGGCTCTTACATATAACCTCGAGCACCCGTGTGTCAAATTTGAGCAAAAATGGCACCAGGATAGGTTGGAGCTAATTGGCAACAAAAAGTGGTTCACCTCCTATTCGATGGACTGGAATGATATAAAAGGATGTGACTAGGAGGCTGATCTCAGGTACATGATTCTACAACCTAGATGGAGGGAGTTCTATGGAATTGACGGGTCGGCTTATCAGGAGCTCACCCTTGAGTTCCTCTGCACCTTAGACATGGCCCGAAATGAAAAGAGCTTGATGTCATAGTATATTAATTTTTTATTAGGGATGAAGAAATTTGCCAAGAGCATAGCTGACTTAGCTGTCAACTTCTGCATTAATAAGCTAGAGGATCTTGTATCATCATCTTTCATCGATACTTCTTCTAATTAGGTGGATGGAGTCCATCAAAAGCTGAAGAATATTTGGAGAGAGTTTATTCCTTTTGGAGAAGCCATGGATAAGGGAAAAGTTAAAGCCTCCAAGTTTCATTCAATAGGTATGAGGTTTGCCCACTATATAGCGAAGAGGTCAATTGCTCCCTACACTGGTTCATAAGGGCACATTACTACCATTAACATCTTCTACATGTATGTAATAAAGAAGCACATCAACCTCAATGTCACTTAATGATTGGTTAAGATGCTTTTTATTCAAGAAAATATAATAAAGAGTGATGGTGGTCTTCATGAGGAAGTTACATCACCCTGCTGGCAAAGAGGCTCAAAGTGGTTACTCACTTGAGCATAATGAAAAGAGATGAAACATGCTCTTATTTAACCAAAAATGCCTCTCCAACATGATGCATGGACCAAAGACTCAGGTACCCGGAGCTCTTACTCCCCTTTTGAAGACTTTAGCACTACCCCCTCCACTGGTTCACCCTTCTTCAGCCGAACCTTTTGTCCCTCCTAGGCCATCTTTAAAGGAGAGCATATACTAGATCGAGAGGACATTGGGAGGGTGCATCAACAACAAAGGGAGATTCTAGATGAAATGAGCCATGAGAGTAAGCAGCGATGTTGTCTAGGCAAAGTCATGGGCAAGATATTGAAGCACTTAGGCCTCAAAAAGCCTAAGAGGCCAGTGTCGCCTTAACAACCCGGTGAGACTTTCCCTGTTCCAATATCCATTGCACCTCCTATTACATCTACTAAAGAAGAAGCACCTCTAACCCGTTTCAGCTTCAAATAAGTTCCTGAGAGTAGCAATATAGAGACAGAGACTTATGAGAGTGACTCTACTACCATCGAGATACATTCCAACTCAGATGCCCAGACGAAGGGCGAGGATGAGGGGAAGTATGCATATGATAGCCCTGACTTTTGAAGCACAGTTCAAGGGCTGATTTCTCTTCTCTCAAAACTCTTTATCTAGTTTTTTAGTTTTCTTTATATTGAACCTATATTTATTTTTATGCCTGTTGAACTATTTCCTTTTTTGTTATTTTATTTGACTTTGGGATGGTTTTTATATTTTTTATGGTTTCATTATGAAACCAAAAATACTAACCTTGATATGTAGCTTAATTCTTAACTTCCTAGCTCGAATTTTTTTGGGAAGGCTGGACACCTTCAGTTTCAGGGTAGTATTTCTTTTCCTCACTTTTGTTTATTATTTTTACACACATTGATGACAATGTGTGATTTAAGTGTAGGGGGTGAACTATTGCTTGTCTACATGGTTGTATGATGATTGGATTTTATTATGTAGGAATGCTTAAAATAGGAACATCAGATTAAGCACAACACAATACATGTTTCACTTGCAATTTGTTTATGACTTTAAAAACTTGGACATAATTTTTTTTTTAAATCACTCCCATAGACTCTAGTTTTCACAATAATTTTAGTTTTTTTATTAAACTTTGAACATAGTGGTTGATAGTAGGAATTCACTTGGCATGGGTCCCATGACAAGGATATAGGGCATTTAGTTACAGTTAAGCATCTAGTCATTTTCTTTGGCATGAGTTTGGTTAGGAAGCTAAAGCTAGTACTTAAGTTTTTGATAGGTCTTCTTGGGAAACGGAACCAAAATGAAAATAAAGTGCACTCATGAGAAAAGTAATTAAAAAGGGACTTTAAAAATTATTTTCTATTATGCTGGTTTCATATTGTGAAAAACAATATCTAAAAGTGAAACCTTAAATAGTGCTAGTAGTCGACTAAACAAGCCTGTAACTAGTTGAGTAACTGGGGGTTGGCATCACAAAGCCATTTACCTTTACGTCAAAAGACTAGTGATGGGTTTAGCTAAGTTGGGTCCCTTAAAAATGTGTAAATCTTATTATGTTTTACATTAAACAAGGAAGATTTTTTCAGTTACAAAGAAAGATCGATTGAATGACTCAAGGATTGCTTAGGTTGAATGACTTGATGGATCCATGTTTTTGAGACTAGATACTTGATGTGGTGATTAAATTGCCTTAGAGCTATGTTGTGAGAACGTGCCTTCATGGATTTTGAACTCGATTACCGTGTCCCTAGTTTAATCATGAAACCAAAGGCATCGTGAAAACCAAGTGTCTATGCAAGTGATTTTTACCCTTTTTTGTCTCAATTTTTGGATCTTTGATAAATTGAAAGTGGAAAGTGTATTGATTATGCTTAGGTTTACTTAAGGATAAGTAAATGTCCAAGTGTGAGGGCGTTTGATAATTGGCAATATATACATTATTTCTCCATATTCTTGGTGAATTTTTCTCTTTAAATTGAATTTAATGTGTTTGTTCCAGTGTTTTCAGCCACTTATAGGTAATTGACTAAATTCCGGAGCTAAGAAGAACTATTTTGAATTTCGAGCTCAAAAAGCAAGGAAAATGCACCCAAACGGAGCAAAAAATCACGTCCTAGGGTTTCCTCACTCTCTACCTCACAGCCTATGAGACAGCCTGCGAGAGATCTTTGAAGAATAGAGGACCAAGGCCTATCACCGCTGGTATCACGGGCCATGACAGAGAAGTTGTAGCCTGTGAGAGTAAGAAAAGAGGTAGGAAGAGAAACATAAGATTCTCACGAGCTCTGTCATGGGCCATAACAGGGACCATGAGAGCTCATTATTTCTCACCCAAGGTAAAAGGTACAATGTCTTGTCACGGGCAGTGGGAGCCACCCGTGACAAGCCCCCTAACACCTATAAAAAGCTAGAAATTGTATAAAAAAGGGGACTTTGGCCAAATTTTCACTTGAAACATTTTAAGGGTTTCCAAAACTCTAAAAAGAGCTAAGAACCAAGGAAAAGGAG
This sequence comes from Codiaeum variegatum, assembly GCA_948294925.1. Lineage (NCBI taxonomy): Eukaryota > Viridiplantae > Streptophyta > Magnoliopsida > Malpighiales > Euphorbiaceae > Codiaeum > Codiaeum variegatum. The sequence continues at coordinate 12,187 of CAOJBK015612247.1, forward strand.
TAAGAAAGGTATTTAAAGGTGGATTTTCAATCATCATCTCACATTAGAGCAAAAATTTGGTGCAAATTTCATTGGGTCTTCATAGGTTCTTTAAATTTCTATAATTTATTTTCATTTTCTTGTTCCTTCTCTTTAATCATGAACTAAATTCACTTGTCTACATAGATTAGACAAGTATTACTCTATTATATGGATTAATTAATACTTTTCTCAATGAATGTTTAGATTTCTCATCAAGTTTGGCTTTCGATTTATATTCTTTGTAAATCAATGACAATAGCATGCTTGTTCTTGGTTTTTATTGTTCATACTTTACTTGAAATTGAAAGTTTGAATCTAGAACACTCAAAAGCTTATAGGATTGTTGTGTTTGCTAGAGATAGATGCACAAACAACTAAGGTTTAAGGTTTTCACTAATTTTTCATGCTTTTTCTGATTGAATAGGATTGAGAAGAAATTCCTTTCTAATTACTTAGAAATTAGGGGTTTAATCTCTTAAGAAAGGGTTAAACCTAATGCTTGTGAAAAAGACCCACCTGATGATTGATTGAAGTATTCATTGGGAGGTTAGTTAATCTTGCTATTAGGGTTAATACAAGTCAAAATCTAGGTAGACTCCTTAATCCATCATTAATTTCCTAGTTTTATTTTCAATTTCTTTGGAATTTTGTCAAGTTCAAGTTTAGTTTTTAAGTTTAAAGTAGTTAAAATTAGATTAACAATCCAAATTAATTACGAGTAAGGCAATAGTTGAGGAGGGTGAGTTGGTGCTTAATTGGTTGAACTCGTATAATTCTTTGTGAGAACAATACCAATACTTAGCGATTTTACTACTTGATTTGACCTCGTGCACTTACGGGTGTTGCTGTCAGCAAGCATCAGCTTCCTACGTATCTCCTTACAAAAGATGTTTTGAAAAAGTGAAGTATATGGTAATTTTTGAAGAATCAAGCCCACATAGTTCTTGTTTGGGAATGATTTCTGAATGCATGCTCTTACAATAAGAACACTATAAGAAGTACTTCTTAAGTTGATTGAGATTGGTTGGATGGTTGAACTCATTGCCGTCGACATCCATCAATATGACACCTCTGCCTGACATGATCTTTTTGATGATGTATGGGCCACTCTAAGGAGGTCTGAATTTCCCTTGAGGGTCTTGCTTAACTTGCTTGATCTCTTTGAGGAATAAATCACCTTCTTGAAGATTATGACTCCAAACCCTTTTTATTGAAGTGTCTTGTAAGTCTGATATGATAATTTTGTGTATGGTGGAGTTCTTCCATCCTTTTCTCATCAATTATAGTAAGTTTATCATAATAGGCTTGTTACAAGTTGAGCTTAGAGATCTAAGCTTCTTGAAGACCTCTAGACATTTGGATTTCCAATTCTATAAGGAGGACTGCTTCCATTCTATAAACTAGAGAGTAGGGTGTAGCTTTGGTAGCTGACTTGTATGTAGTTTTGTACCCAAATAGGGTATTAAAAAACATGATTCCTAAGATGATGACTAATCATAAATGTAATTCCCAACCTTTATAATTAGTGATCATCTTAGGAAGCATGTTTTTTAGTGCTTTGTTGGAGGTTTCAACTGTGCCATTGGTCTAAGGTCTGTGTGGGGAAGGCCTGAGATGTTCAACATATTCCTTCTTTAAGAGAGTGACTACCTCTTTTTGAAATTGGGCACCATTTTTAGAGATGATTTCATGTGGAATACCATACATTGAGATGATGTTGGTTTTGGTGAATTGAGCTACTTTCTTAGAATTTAGTACTTGGTATGGTGCAACTTCAACCCATTTGATAAAATAGTCTATGGGATGTATTCATGGCCAGTAAAGGACCTTAGTGAAATCTTTCCAATGACATCAATGGCCTAAATAGAAAAGGGCCACGGCATAGTAATAGGATTGGGAGGTGAAGAAGGAAACTTTTGGAGCTTTGAATACTGTTGACATTTCGAGCATCTCCGGGGATACCGTGTAAAGTCCCCATTCATAGTCAGCCAATAGTAGCCTTGGTTTATGGTTTTGCAAGATAACTCCCAATAATTCATATGGGTATTGTCTATCCCACCATGGATTTCTTCCATGATCTTATTGGCTTCTTCATCTGAAACACATATGAGATGAATGTCGTTCATTATCTATTTGTAAAGAATGTCATCTATGGGGATCTATCAACTGGTTAGTTGTCTAATGGTCCTTCTTTCTAATTTGGTGGAACCTTCAGGATATTCTCCTTTGCTGAGATAAATGTAAATGTCCTAGTACCATTTTTTCTCTTCAACTTGAATATTCATGCAATTGGCCTGAAAGCTCTGTTGGCGTTTGATGCTTATTTAAATAGGATGGATAATGAACCCATCAAGTATTTTTATCATAGATGCAAGAGTGGCCAATGCATTGATGAATTTGTTATGAGTCCTTAAGAGGCAATGGAATGATAAATTATCAAAGGTGTTGGCTAACTCCTCAAGGCGTTTATGGTAAGGAACTAGTCCTCCTCTCTAATTTTCCATTTACCCAAGGATTATGAGACAATGAGGTTAGAGTCACTGTAGACTTCTAAGTTTTTGATGCCAATATAGAGGGCTGATTCTAATCCAGACACACATGCTTCGTATTCAGCTTCGTTGTTAGTTACCTCGAAATCTAGTTTGATTGCTAGAGGTAAGCTTTCACCAACAGGTGTAAGGAACACCAATCAGGCAAAGTAACCTTTATTATTTGTGGCTCCATCAAAGTGCAATTATCATGTTTCAGTTTGTAGAAAAAGAATATCTTCATCTGGAAACTCAGGTTCTTCCCAATGATCATTGGTTGGGCAGCCACCAGTTGATCGATGATGACACTACCTTTGATGGACTGTCTCTGAATGTACTTGAGGTTCTAGGGTGCTAGGACTATCGTTTGTGGCAGACCAATACTAGAGCTAGGCAGAGCTTTTTGATGTACTTATACTTGAGTTTGTATGTCAACATTCTCTTACTTAAGTAGTAGATAGCATTCTCTTTATGAGAATATGGAGCTTTTTGGGCTAGCATTGCTCCCATAACTTCTTCAGTGACCGTCAAGTAAAGCAGTAAATGTTGACTAGACCCAGGAGGCTATAGGATTGGTGGACTCTAAAGATACTTATTAATCTACTCAAAGGCTCTGTGACACTCCTCAGTCCATTGCTTGGAGGAGTGTCAAATATTGGGCCGTAGGTGTCGGCTAGTTAGTGAATGAATAGACTGATGTATTGAAGGTGGCCGAGAAAGCGTCGTATTTCCTTTTAAGTTTTTGGAGGTGGCATGTCAAGGATGGCTTTAGAATTAGCTGAATCCACTTCTATACCTTTCTTGCTAACCATATAACTAAGGAAGACTCCATATGAGGCTCCAAATATGCATTTGTTAGGATTCAGTTTGAGATTGTACTGTCGAAGTCTAAAGGAGAACTTCTCCAGTGCTTGTAGATGCAATTTAGGGGTAGCAACTTTAATAACCATGTCATTAACATACACTTCCACTTCTTTGTGCATTAAGTCATGGAAAATAGTAGTATCCATTCTTTAGTAAGTGGCTCTGGCATTCTTCAGTCCAAACAACATTACTCTATAATAGTAGGTGCCAATTATGTAATGAAAGGTGCCTTTTCCATGTCTGGAGGGTGAACCAGGATTTGATTGTACCCAATAACCAGATTAATTAAGAAAACCATTCTAAACTGGCAAGTGTGTCTACCATGATGTCTATGTGGGGTAATGGAAAATCATCCTTAGGGCATGCCTTGTTTAAGTCTTGATAATCAATATATATTCTATCTTTATTATCCTTCTTTAATATAGGGACAATGTTAGCCAACCAAGATGGATACTGAAGGGCGAATACGGAGTCGCGCAGCGGAAGACGACACTGCTGTCCAGAATTGGACAGCACTACTGTGTGAACAGTAGCTATATCGTTTTTTTTTTTTTAATAAAAACATTTTCCATGCCAAAACACTTTGACATGGTTTGGTTTAAATATTCATTATACTCTTTAACAAATAAATAAACCAAAAGGACCCATACTCAACAACAAGGATCTATCCAATTATTATGCAAAACACTATATAAACGAAAAAGGTTTAGAACGTATAAAATACCTCTCGCCCTCCTTCGTTAAGCTCCCCAAATGTGAAGCCTCTAGCTTGAGACATACCTAGCTTTTCCCAAAAGCTTGTTCTCTAGTTCTTTTCAAGAAGCTAGAAT
>CAOJBK015612282.1:0-10888 GCA_948294925.1 Codiaeum variegatum
CAACTGTATTATACACATTAATTAATGGGTTTTATTTTTTTCTTAGCTCTATTGGAAATACTGATCCCAATGGTTTTATCACTATTAATGTTCATTACTTAGGTAATTTTGGAGAGTATGGGTGTTATGGTAGTGAGGTCCAGCAATTTCTCTAGAATATTGACAAAATATCAATGGTTTACATGGACAACATGTTCTCAACATTACTGCAAGTTGATTGGGAAGAGGGTAATGCATCAAACATTTTATAATACTACTGAAAAATACCTAATGCTAATTTCAAAAAAGGATTGAAGCTGTTAAGCAATGATAATAATTGTATGGAGATGGCTATTAGTGATGCATAGTTTAGGGAGATAGATTTTTATATGAAGCACTTGAAACTAGAGTATTTGGAAAAGTTATAGGCAGTTGATGATGTGGAGAGCAAAGTGGTTATTGAAGAATTGCCTAATGATCAACAACCACTTCTAAACTCTGTTATAACTAATGTGAAGATGAAGATATTAAAAAAGGTCTTACTACTAACAAATGGATAAGTGTGGAAAGAAATTGTTGTAGAAGTGCAAGATACTGATAGGGTTATGATTGGTAATGAAGGGGGAGCTACTGAAAATAAGCTTGAAGGGAAGCTAGTGACAATGTTGAGATTGGCAAATGTAGAGAAGCTATTAGGATCAAACTAGAAGGGGGAGCTAGTAAAAAGGTTGATATTGGTAATGAAGGAGTAGGTACTGAAAATAACCTTGAAAGAGGAATTAGTGACAATATTGATATAAACAAAAAAGGATAAGCAACTGAAAATGTCATTGAAGGGAGAGATGTTGAACATATGAATGGTAATGTAATAAAATGGAAACATGATATGGATGATGTTGATAATGTGAATGTTATGGAATCTAATATATATAATGATGGTAATGGTAATATAACATTTGAGGACCACACTATAGAATTTCCCATTGAAAATGAATATGGTGGTGTGGTGTTTGATGATGATAATGTGGTTTCCCCAAAAGGTGAGAACAATTTAGTGGGAACTGAGTCATTTATTAAAGAAATACAGATAAATAAAAATGCTATCAATTACCTCATTGCTTCTAGTTACATTGAACAAGATATTAAACATATGATGCTACAATGGGAGAGAGAATGTGGAGGCTCAGCAAATGTAAATGATGCTCAACCTAGTTATAGTGAAGGGTAAGAGATAGTGGTGGATAATTATGAGGAAACAATAGTTAGAAATAGACCAAGTAAGGAGCCTATTATAAAAGCTCTTGAAGTTGAGGATGAAATGACTAGCAATGAGGTGTATGGAATTAATGTTGATGATAATCTTTCATATGATGATGATTATAATATAGAAGAAATGGATGAGGATTGCAAGAAGGATAGGAAAGTGAAGGTGGGACCTCAATCTCAGTAGCAGTAAGAGTTTGATGTTGATCATAGTGGCAGATCCATTCGTTGGAGGGTCTGATCACCCCCAATTATTTCATTAAAAAACATTAGTTAAATTTTTTTTTGAAAAAAAAAATTATATTCAAACCTTGCTACTATTCCCATTTTCACTGTTTTTAATCGATGGTGATTTCTTCCAACTCCTTGCCCCTTTAGTTGGTCTCTCGCTTCTTTGTGGCTCTCATGTGCTCTGATTCAAAATGATGATGTTTCAATAAAATGGTTTGGGTTGGCCCTTTAAGTTATTTACTTAGGCCTCTATATATACCATGTCAGTTCTTTTTTTTGGGCATCTTCTCGAGTTGTTTGAGCCCAGCTTAATTATGTAAACAAGTGGTTTTGTGTACATTATGGACTTCTGTTGAAATTAATCTTCAAAAAAATTAAATTTATTTTAGGCTTCCAAGCTTCAGAATTTAATATGCATCGCCCTAACGGCCAGCCAATTCTAAAATTCAAAGGTAGTTGTGATTGGTTGGGTATGTCTACTATAATTAATTCAGCTCTGGCTCACACGATTTCCCAATTCCTTTTCCATATAAACCTTATTGTACAATCCTTATCTCCACTTCTTTTCTTTCCACTGTTTAGCTCCATGTTAGACTTATCATTTTCCATCTTACTTTGCTCATCATCTATTACATTATCCTTGTTATTCTTTTCATTTTTCCAAAGTGAAATTTATTGGCTCTCTTAAAGAATCTAGGGGACGCAGTCTTCTTATACCAGTGCAAAAGTATCCGAACTAGCGGTGTCGTTTCTCTTCTTAATGATTTGTCGAGTTTTCTATTTTTAAAAGATTATTGAGAAGAAAACGCAATTGTGTCCGAATGTTTATGCATTAGAACTGTGTCGGTTATGGAGGTTGTTATTGTTACCTGCCTGTGCATTCATGTATAAAGTTTGTTGTCTTCACCGTACCTAAGCTTCTCTCTCTGTCCAACTATAATCGGTCGTCATCCTTCCAAGTATATCTCCTCTTTTAATTTGCCTTTTCTCATGACTTTGTAAGTGTATTAATCCTTATGCTATAAATCTTATGCTTTCACCAGCTTACCAGTGAACATATGGGCTCAACTAGATCGTGGCAGGGGATGGAGGTTTAATCGCAAGCATGTGGACTTTTAATCGTTGTTTTCACCACAACAAAATTGTTGATTTTTTTTATTTATTTTATTTACTTTCCTAATGCATACAAACTAGATTTTAAATCCACCTTTTAAAATGCTCATTGTTTCTTATTGTTTAAGTCTTTCCCAATGCACATGTTTTTTCAGTCAAGGCTTTACTAGGTAAAAAAAATTCATATTTTGACTTTTTCAAAATAGTTAAAAAAAGTCGTAACCATTTTACTTTGTTCTATTGTAGTGTCTATTTTTAGAGGAAGGGAAATATCCTCTATTTTTTAGTATATTTTTTGTTCTTTTGTTATCACTTCTGGGGCTCTAATGTTTAGGTTATGATACGTTTCTTCTATAAAGGAAAATCTCATCAAGTGGTTTATTGTGTGCTTTGGATATACCTGAATATTTCAATTATGATGTGACCTCAGCTGCTTTGTTCCTATTCCCATTATCTCCAGATCTCATTAGTATTAGGAGATCCTATTCGATACACGAATTTCGCCTTCTGATTATTATTTTTAAGGTCCAAGTAGTAATAAAGCATTGGTGGAAATTTGATTTATCCTTTCTCTAAACTGTCACTTTAGTTTTCCATTAACCAAGGTTAGTGGACATAAAATGGTATTGCTTTGCAAGTATGCTTCTTTAGTAAGCCACTACTAGTTTTTGCAAAAAAGATAAACCCTACTTTTTTAAGCCTATAAATAGTTTGAAAGGTAAGTGACCAATCTCAACTCTTTTACATCTCTTAATTAAGGTTAATATCACTCATTTTTACATGTTCTTTGAATTCGTTGTATTTTTCCCTCTGGATAGTTCGTAGTAAAATCTCCATATCCTTCCCTAGTTAATGTACACCTACTTGGAATTTATTTCTCATGTTTCCCTTACCTGTGAACAAATCTCATGTCTAATCCTTCTCTTAATATATGTGTCCATATCCCTTATTGCTGAATATACCATGATTTACAGACTATGCACCATTTCCAATGGCTTTATTTATTTATTTATTTTTTTGCTCACCCTTACTGGAAACAACTAACTAGGTTTACTTTATCGTGTTTAAACTCCTTCAATGGCATTTATAACTATTTTAGGGTTTGGTTGAAGTAGTGCAAATTTGCTTCCCTTCTTATTATTAGTATTTTTATGTTCTAAACCTACTTCCGCTAGCATTTTCTGTTGTTTTAGGAACTTGCCTGTTATTTTGTTTTCTATTTTTTGCAAATCTCTAACAAACTAATTACTAATTCTGTTGTTGTTCCCTTTTTTTCATGTTTTTGTGCAGTTTTGCAAGGTAAAGATGATTTCTTGAAAACTGTCGCTTGAATGTTTTTTTAGAGATCTTAATGTTTGATCTTGGGCTCCCTACGTCCCGCTTTGATCTATATTACTTGAATGGGTTCCATTTCTGCAGTGTCACTTATCCTTTTATGGTAGTCAATGGTTTTGCTTATTTCACCCACTTAGATGGTAGGTCCACTGAATCTATAATAAAGGTAGAAAGCATTACCCATCATGCAGTTATTTTCCACCGTAGGAACTATTTTGAGTTCGATGTCTTTGACTATAACCACTATAACATGCTTTTCTATAGAGACATGCCTCTCAGTCTCGAGCAAAGGAATATTGCCTTGTCCAGCGCTGTAAGGAATATTTTAGCTACAATTGGTGGAGTTTCCCACCTTATGTGATGATTAGCAAGGGCTGCAAGTGTTTTTTGGGGGTGATCCTAGGTTGCTTTGTGAGATTTTGTGAGTTTTAGATGAAAATATGCAACTGTTTAACTTTTTTTAGGGGTTGTATATATATATAGTTTTTTTTGCCTTTTTAGGGTTTACCTATAGCATGTGCTGGTTGGATGTTGCTGATAACCGCTAGGTCTGTTCCCTCCCACTGTTTCTATAATACCTTCCTTTTTGTCTAACAATCTTTGTTTCTGATCTTAATTGTTGTCTTAGGGTTCAGCTACAATTATTTTAATGCAGGCATATTTTCCCATTAACCTTTATACTACTTTTATACAGTGATATTGAGAACCCATTAATGTTACTGTGTCATTTTTTAAGAATAGCAAATCCCTTGATGCACGGGAACATGCCTTTGAAAAAGGAGGATTTACACTTCAGTTACTTCATATCGCATGTGTTAGCGACACTTTAAAATCATTGAGGGCTTAATTTCATTATCTAAGATATATAAACTTTTAGAGAGGATTTATGGTTACATTGATTAACTACTTCTCAAGAAAAAATGGAAAGATCATATTAGAAAATTATAAGTTGTCGTCATTTTACTTGGGGAACATTTTTTTAAAAAAAATTAGGGTTACTCTGAGGGCTCTCCAATCACTTTTTTTTTTAAAAGAAAAATGCAACACCATCTTACTCATTTAGCCCTTCAACTAGAAAATTTTTTCCTCATTTCTAAGTCATTTTGCACCACGATTTACTTTCAATAAGCTTAGGCCCTGAAGATGTTAGTTTTTTTAATAAAAAAAATTGGAATCAAAGTGTATTAACATATGGGGAATGGCCCTGGGTCATTGGAATTAAGATTTATTTAACTTATCAAATATACCTCTTTTGCAAAGCCCATTCATGCCTCTGCCATTGATAGGGAGCTCCAATACTAAAATAAGCAACATACCTTATAATCTTTAGTAGGTGGTGAGGGTTAGTGTGGTACCTCATTGGTAAATAATTTATACAAAATAAAGTGCATGTCTTCTCTCTATGATTGAGGTTGTGCCTAGTGCTTTCCATTTCTTAATATGCTATGTCAAGATTGATTTTACAATGGATATTAGAGCATCTCCTAATTATCCCTTTAGTATGTATATTTCATGTTGAACCAGAACATCCCTAAAATAAATTTTGCTAATTTTTTTTTAAAATCTTTATTGCGGGTGTCTTTTATTTGGCGGTTCACTTTTGGCTGAAAAACATAGAGGTACACTTAAATTAATACCTAGTACTTTTTCTATGCTCCCCTATTTTTATGCAACTTTTAATGCTAAAAAATGCTCAAGTAATCAACTGGTTTTTATATTTTCCATAACCCTCAAACTCCTAGACTTTCTTCAATTGATGCCGCTTCCAATGAAAAATGGACACTCTATTTGATGTTGAAGTTTGTTTAGGTGACTTGCAACCAGGTATTAGTTATTATGTTTTATATTTTATTTTTATTAACTATTTATTCTAAGAGTGTGAAATGGTTATTGCTTGATTTATATCGTTAGGAAAAGATGAAAATTAGGAAATAGTATAGGAGTGTCAAGTAGTGCAGATTTAGCTCTGCTTGATGTGCCCATTGCAGTATGTCCTGATTATGCAGGTTCATCTACTCTAAGATTATTAAATTAGTTGCTTCTAACTTTTCGAAAGATACATCACATCCCTTTTAAAAGTATGGTTATGTTTAACCGGATTTTTTCCTGCTGTATGATGTCGCCTGCAATAGTAGAAGTGCTCATGTGTGGTCACTTAATGTCAATGGGTCGACCGTTATGAATAGTAATTCTTACCCATCCTAATTGCATCAAGATTAAACTAATTTTTTCCCAAAGTAATATTGGACTTCTTTTGTGCAAATATCCTGACTACAGGTCATATCGGTGAAAAATCATATCCAGGTTGGCTTAATAATGAATGCCCCCTTTGGGGTTCTATGTATTGGCCTAATGAGATAGTTCAAAAATACAGGATTGGAAAAAAACATGTCTATAAATTATGTTGTAAGAATGGGAAGATAGATTTACCATGACTCACTGAGCTCTCTAAGTTCTTAAATTCTCTATTGTCTTTTCATGTTGATCTCGATTCAAAAATTTTTTGTGAAAATATTCGAATTTACAATTCCATGTTCATGTTTATCTCCGTTGGAGGGCATGTTGATAACGGTATTAACAAGCACCTCGGTCCGTATGTGTTTAGAATTACTGGGTAAAATCATCATTTAATTGGTTCATTGCTTCCTGAAAAAGATAAGAAACCAAAATTTGACTAACTTTACATATATGATACCGAGAATGAACTGGCTAATCGATTGGTTGTCATGCCTCCAAATGAGTCTCCTAGGTCAATTAATATATCGATTATTCTCGAACTTCAACAAATGTTTAGCATTTGCAATATATTGACAAAGAGTTTTAGAATGGTTCAAGATCGTTTCAAAGAATCTAAATATATGCCTCTAAACTTGCATTTAATCAGTAGGTGACAATTGGATTAGTTTGCAATATATCCCTTCGACATCCACTGCTGTTGTTGGTTTAATTGTTGGTAACTTTGGGATGTATGGTAAAGATAGGGATTTGATAATTTAATTCAAGTCGAGTTTGTTAAAGCGTATTAGCTATTTGCATCCAAGCTTAATGGCCTTACAATATCCTTTGTTATTTCCTTATGGTGAGGATTGCTACAGAATTGATGTTAAATATAGGTACACAAATTCTAAATGTAAGAAAGTAAGGAGATGTGTTACGATGCGAGAGTATTATTTGTTTATATTACAATAGAGGACGTATGAAGGAAAAACTTGATGAGAGGGGGCCGATTATTTCAACAATATAAAGTTGACGCTTTCGTATGTGTTGAAGAAGAAAGATTGGATTTTATTCGTCAAAATCAAAATGAATTTCGGTTTGAGGTATATGCACATATTAAACATGCTGTCAGGCTTGGGCCAAATGATGCAAATGATGTAGTTAAGTATGTTATTATTCTGCCTTCAAACTATACTGAAAGCCCTCGGTATATGATGGAGCATTACCAAGATGTAATGGCTATTTGTAAATACTATGGTCACCCTAATTTTTTTTTTCACTTTCACATGGAATCCCATATAGGTTGAGGTTAATAGGATGCTTGACTATGTACCTACTCAAAACCCCAAAAATAAAATTAAGATCATTAGTAGGGTTTTTAAGATTAAAGTTGATGAATTGGTTGCTGCTGTTAAAAAAAATATTTATTTGGTTGGATCATAGGTTTAATTTACACAGTTGAGTTCAAAAAATGTGGCCTTGCTCATATTCATTGTTTATTATGATTACATAAAGACAATGTAACTCAATTTCCATCCCAAATTGATTCTTATATTTTAGCTAAGATCCCTTCGAAGGAATATGATGCAGATGCTTACAACTTAATGTCCCACTTCATGATACATGGCCAGTGCGGTTCTTTGAACCCATCTTGCCTATGCATCTAATATTGGGAGCCAGTTGTGGAGAAGCTCACACTTCATTTGCCTGAGATGAACAATGTTTTATTCAAACCTAGGAATGGCCGAAAGTTTATAGTGAAAATTCAATACTTCCAATCAATAATGTTTATTGAATGGATGCATACTAATACATTGTATAGAGATGCTAGATCATTGACCTATGTTGATTGCCCAACTAAATGGATTTGGCAAAGTCAGGGTAAGGCATGGACAAGAAGAAAGAAAGGATTTTCTATTAGAAGAATAGCTTATGTACATCCAAACTTGGGGGAGCTTTATTATTTACGTATGTTGCTTAATATTGTTAAGGGCCCGAGGACATTCGAAGAAATTAGGACTATTAAAGGTGTTGTCTACCCTACTTTCAAAAGTGCATGTGATGCATATGGTTTATTAGGTGATAATGTTGAATGGCATAATGCAATGAAAGAGGCTGCTCTAACTACTAATTCAAAGCAACTGCATAATTTATTTGTTATTTTGATCCTTTTATGTGAAGTTGGTGATGCTATAGCTTTTTTTAAATCATTTTTGGAGTACTTTGTGGATGACATTAGGTGTGAGATGCAACAATGTATAGAAATCTCAAACCTTGCTATTTCTAACGATTATTTAAAAAACAAGGCTTTGTTTGAGCTGGAATAAAATTTTTAATAAAAACTCAACTTCCCTGGCTGATTACTCTTTGTCGTTACCTGATAATTCATTCTTTCTAGATGTAAATAATATGTTAATATTAGAGGAGCTTGATTATGATATGCATGAGTTAAAGCGGAAACATGATCGTTTGTTTATGACTTTAAACAATGAATAGAGAATTATTTATGCCGCTGTAATGAGCGTAGTGGAATGAAATAGTGGGGGTCTTTTTTTTTACATGGATATGGTGGAATCGGTAAGACTTATTTGTATGAAATTATTATTTCGGGACTGAAGTCTAAAGGGAAAATAGTTTTAGTTATTGTTGCGTCTGGTATTGCAACATTGTTATTGTCAGGTGGGCATACTGCACATTCAAGATTTAAAATACCAATATATTTGAACGAATCATCCACATGTGATATTGAAAAAGGTACTCAATTGGCAAAACTTGATTGAAGAGACGAGCCTTATTATTTGGGATGAAGCACCTATGAGCCATAGACATTATTTTGAGGCTTTGGATAGATCTTTACTAGATTTTTTGAGCTTCGGTAATGACAGTGAGAATGTTATGCCATTTGGTGGTAAGGTTGTTTTATTAGGTGGCGATTTCATATAGATTTTACTTATTGTTCTCAATGGTTCAAAAGAGGATATTCTTAATGCTTCACTTACTAATTCGTATTTGTGGCAATATTTTAATATATTTAAATTGACGATCAATATGTGCCTTTCTGTCACTTCGGAGATGACACACGCGCAAGTGAGGTATATGAATTTTCGTCATGGTTGTTATCCATGGGGGTGGTGGTGGTACTACTACAAAAGCATCAATTAACATGTGTGATGATACCTTAGATGATTGGGTTGGAATTCCTCAACATATGACGATAATGAATTTTGATGATCTAATTGAGAAAATTATTAAGGAAACTCATCCTTATTTTACTGTAAAATATACTTTTGTTGATTATATAAAAGTTAGATCTATAATTACACTCACCAATAGTATTGCTTATACCATCAACGAAAAATGCTAGCCAAAGTTCCTGAATCAGAAGCTGTGTATTATAGTTCAGATTATATCTGTCAATCATCAAGCAGTGTTAATGAATTAGAAATTTTATACCATTAGAATTTTTGAATTCGTTAAAATTTAATGGTTTCCCACATCATGAGTTGTGCATAAAAAATGTATCCATCATGTTATTATGAAATATTAATCCAAGTATTGGTCTTTGTAATGGGACAAGGTTGATTGTTAGGCATCTTGGCATAAAGGTGTTAGAAGTTGTGATAATAAATGGGTCTCATGAAAGGAAGAAAGTTTACATACTAAGGATATTTCTTTCTTACATTGAGAGCTTTTATATTGAAAAGAAGACAATTCTCTATCAAAGTATCATATTGCATGACAATTAATAAAAGTCAAGGACAAACACTCAAGCAAGTCTGCATTTACTTACATGAACATTTATTTTCTCATGGTTAATTGTATGTTGCCCTTTCATCAGCCAGTTGCAATAAAATTTTGAAAATTTTAATGAATAAGGAAAATAATGAGAAAGATAATTTGGGATTTGTGAAAAATGTTATCTATTTTGAGATTTTTGACTAGCTTAGTGTTGTTTAAATTAGTATGTATTTGACATTGATGCCTTCATGACTTTTTCTTTTATTGGTTTTCTTAGTTCCCAGAGCTTAAATGTCTTATATTGCATTCTCTGAGCTTGACTTTGCTAAAAAAGATGCTAGGCTATGCGGTCGCATTGTGAGAGTTTGGGATTTTTTTAACCCCAGCAATCTTGATGAAATTTATAGCTAGAATTTCTTATGCTTGATGAAAAGGTATTGTATTTATGAACACAAAAATTATTGATTTTCCTTTTTGGATTCCTTGGCTTTTTTTAATTCATCTTTCTTTTAATTGTGAATTAGGATGACCAGTACAAGGGATTGTTCCAAGGTTTCTAACATATTAGTTTCGTAGTTTGCTTATTGAAGGCACTATTTGTCATATTTTCATACTTATTGTAATTCATGCACAAACCAATTATAAAATTAGCAATCATCCTTGCCAGATAAAGATGAAAAAAAAATCATTTTGTGAAATAACTCCCTAATGAGATTGCTAATATTCCATTTGAAAGGTTTGAATTCCAAGATTTTGAGGGGATCAAACAGAGGGTGAGAAATAGAAGTGCCTTAATTGGTTAGTTTAATTATTTTATTTTTTTATTTATTCTTTTTGTAAGCTTATTGACTTATCTATTCCTCTTCCTTCAAGATGTATTCAGTCGAGTTGTCTCATTCATTGGTGTAAAAGTTTTCAAAATTTATGATCATTTTGGGAAACATCAAACAATCTGTATAAGTAACGCAATATTCATAGCAACCCATGGTTTTTTCCCTTTATTAATATGTGA
>CAOJBK015612884.1:0-25796 GCA_948294925.1 Codiaeum variegatum
AGTTCTGAGCCTCACTAGCTACTTTTTACAAGTGATCCTCAAGCTCAGAGTTGTCTACTTCCAGGCCCATGGTTTTCTACCTCAGGAATTCATTAGCTGACTCTATGTCGTGGTACTTCTCCTAGAGAGACTTCATCTTTATAGCACAAGCCTCTGAGGCCTTCTTCTCAGATAACAAGGCCTTATGTTTCTCCTTAAGAGCTTTCTGAAGCATTGCCACTTGCTTCTCTAGCATTGCATTGAGGCTCAGCTAGCTTCCAAGTTATTGAGCAGCCTCTCCAGATGAATAACAACCTTGTACAAGCAAGAAGAGGGTAAGAAAATGTTTATAAAAAAAAGAAATGAAATGACACCTTCAAGGCATATGGGGCCTAATCTTTGGAGATGACCAGGCTCTGAGGACCTGAAGAACCATCCCCAGTGGACTAAGTAGGTGGACCTTGAGCTAATTTGGTAGATAGGTTCCCTCTATAGGCTGAAGGGATGGGGAGATTTTTACCTTATACATCTATATACACCCTCCTGTCCATGGCAGAAACCTCAACTAGCCTCCCAGCTTCAACGACCCCTTCATCTTCAACTGGTAAAGCTGGCAAATTATCAAACCCCTCATTAAGGCCCCCAAGGTCAGGCTCAGCATCAATAATCACGAGGATCATAGACTGATCAACCTTGCGAGCCTCAATCGCTTCGTGTACCTCGGTCGCCCACTCAACATCCTCAGCAGGCTGTGAAAGCCTAAGAAGAGACTCTAGAGCCCCTTTAGCTCCCTGGGCCTTCATCATTTCCCTTAAGAAGGCAGGCTCATCCCCAAGAAGAACCAAAGTAAAATGGGCACTTGTCTCAGCCCCACCAACCAGACTAGCTGGAATGTCCCCTGTAAATGAAAGCACAACGAAAGTAAGTAAAAATAATGAAGAATAAAATATGAAGAAATGGAAGCCTCCATACCTTGAGGGAGCTTCTCAAAAGAAGCCTAGGATGGAGGAGCCCGAGTTAGTACCTGAGCCAAAACCTTTGCAGCTTTAACTGCCTTTGATATATCCTCAGGGGCGAGGATGCTCCACTGCGCCAAACTCTTGATAGCCTCAAAAGGCTGAAGCCTGGAGAAATTCTTGAACTAATGTGACAGTAGAGACCCGTCCTTCACCACATTGATGTACTGGTAGTACTGACTTGTCAGCTTGTGGAAATACCACTGATTGAGGGCTATCCTAGCCAGAAAACTCTAGACCTTGCCATGCACTTGGGAAAATACTGTATGGTCCCTCACGAACCCATCCACCATGTCACTTTGGATGTTCAAAAAGTGCCTCCTCGACCTTCCCAACCAGAAGGGACCCCATCCACTAGAGCTTTGGCATCCTTGACTTTTGTAAGCCCCTTACAAAGCCTCTTAAGTTTCCTTCCCTTAGCCACTCCAGAAGACTAAAAAATGTTACTCAATCCTCTTTTTCAAACCAAAGGTGTGTTAGGAGACTCCTCCTTAGGAAGGTCGTCCATGGCTATCTCTTCAGTATCGCCCTTAGCAGGCCCAACCACTTCTTTACTCTCATCTTCAGTAGCAGCAAGTGCGAGGGCCATTGGATCATGCTCAGAGGAGGAGTCCAAGTCCTCCTTCCCGACGCTGAAGTTCTTCAGGTACCAGTATATGAACTCCTCCGCATTCCATCTCCTTAAGGCGATAGCTGCTTGATTTTCCTTAAGAGTCTGCATCCTTAATAACCCAGTCATGAAGCAACAGATAGGCAAGAAGGCCTTATTATTGATGGGGCAAATTCAGAGGTTCGCCTTTGGAAAAGCCTCGACCATAGGCTTTGCAACCTCTTTTAACACAACCTTAGCCTTCTTATCCACTAGAGACTCTGTAAATAAGTTAGAGGTTAGTAAAAGCAAAGAGGAAATAGAAATCAAAAGACAAAGCGGAGAAGACTTACTAAAAGATCTTTCACATGTTACAGAGCAGGGAGTAAGACCCATCAGCGTGACGAAGGAATGAGGAACTTATGATGAGGCTTCAATCGAAGGAGCAACGACAGGACGCAAGGACTCAAAAGTCTTGGGCATCGGTAAGGGTCAAATTATTTTCAAGCTTCTCAACCTTAGGCATCCCTCTATATTTGCCAGTGAACCTAATGCCCACCTAACCCTTTTTGAGGGGCTTCAGCACCTTCATAGTGAAAATTTTTTTCTTCTAGTCGTCAATCTTGTTTTCCTTTGTCCCAAACAAGGTTCATAGAGATTTCTTCTAGAAGCACCAAATATAGGGCTGGCTAGAAATGAAGAAATTGAAGAAGGCATGGAACATCTTGGCACTAAGGTTAGAGATGCCCAGCATATGACAAACTACCCCGAAGCAATGCAAGTCTTCGATAGATTTGGGTGTGAACATTATGGGGTTGACTTGAAAATACTCGAAACATCTACAGAAAAAGGGAGATGGAGGAAAGAGAAATCATCTGATCATGTGATCATAGTACCACACATAATCCTACTCTCCCTTGGGTAACTCAACAGTCGTGTTGGTTGAGACGATCCTGGCCTCTAGAGAAGGGAGAGTAATGCGTATCTACTCAGACATACAGTTCATGTTCTCGACGAACGCCCCAAAATTGAAAATCATAAGAGTAACATCCTTCATATGTGGCCTGACTGTGTTGTTTACATAGAAGATAGTGTCCTAGGCCTTGCTCTGCTTTTAAGCCTTCTCAACCTCCAAAAATTGATTCTTTTGTTTTTATGGGGGAGGCATAGGGATAAGCAAAGAACATAGAAGAAAGAAGATAAGAAAAAGTAAAGAAAGCAAAGAAAATGGAGATTAGATCAAAGAATAGAGAAGAAAGTAGGAGTTTTTAGAAAGTGAAGAATGAGGAAGAAGATGAACTTTTATAGATGTTCAGGAAGAATTAAAGTCCAATACAAAATGGCTCAAAGGTGACAACTGGTAGCCAGTAACCATTCTAGTCTTAATTGCTCATCATGAATGCGACGAACGTCCTACCACGAGGCAAAAAAGAATTGGCATCCATAAAGGTGCTGTTACATATGGGAATTTATTAGTCTTGTCCGAATAAGGTGGAAGGTCACATCTGGAGTAGTAAAGGGTCGTGTATGGTCAGTTCAGAAACGACACGAACCTCCTGATACCCATCCATTTGAAATTCAAAATCATTCGCTTAAGCAAAAGGCATTTTGAGCCAATCTAGGTGGACATCCCTCAAGCACTCTTTGATCTGCGCGCCTTTGAGTGCTAACAGTAAAGGAGGACTACTGATATGAACCTACCTCAATACGGTTTGACACAACTAAGGGTTCGCGGTTAGACCGAGTCTTACAACTGCACTAGTCACTCCTTGAGCCTCGAGCCCTGAACCTTCAAGAAGTTTGACCTATTAGTCTTCGGAGTTCGGATGTCTGACAGAGACAACTAACAATATCAGTCACCAACCCTCCGGTCATGTCACAGTCCCATCAAGGGTACTTGATAGTCTACTCTAAGAGGATACTTGTTCCAGCTACAGATACACAGCCTTATAAATAGCCTTTAAAATGCCTCATTCAGGTAAGTGTAAACACACACACTAAAAATCACAGTTTCATTTCTGAGAGTATTTGCTAAACTTCTCTCTAGTTACTGACTTGATCGTCGGAAGATTATCGCCGGACACGCGTCTGGCCACCCCTGATCGTCTTTTTGTCTTGTAGATGAACACAATCAAACTAGATGAATTTTATTCTAACTATGTGAAAATACATAACAACATAGATATATATATTAATCAAAGAAGATTAAAGCCCAAGATTGTGAATAATTATGGCTCAAATTTATAATGTCGTGTACCATGAAAACTTGATGCGGCTAATAGCTAATATATTCAAGGTTTAACAAAAAAAAAAAAACTCTATTTACTTTCAATTGAAGAATTAATTAGTTTTGTATTTTAAAAATATAAGTTTGAAGTCAAAGTCAGATTATGTAATGAACAGTAATTGGAAAAGGTACTCTAACTCTTTGAGTTTATTCAGAAGGATATTATTTAATCTAATTTATGAAGAAATATCGTTGATATATATATATATATATATATATATATATATAAAACAGGAGTAAGGATGTTATGACTATTATTTAGCTCAAAGGGCAATTTGTAATTTTTTGGCCAAAGATGGGCAATTTGTATTTTTATTTCTTACTTTTGGATTTAACCCAAAAATCATGTTAAAGTAGGAGCCAAATTCACTTATAAGTAGCCGAATGCAAATTCAACACGCAACGACTTCAAATTCAATATTCCTCTCTCTTTTTTTTTTTTTTATAAATTTGGATTTAAATCTTATGAACTTTTAAAGTAAAGGAATAAAAGTTTAAATACTTAGTTATTTATAGAGAAAAAATGAAAAGTAGCTCAATAATCCTTGACAATCCAAGAACATAAACCAAAAGAAAAGAATTTATCTAATTAAATTGAAGAAGATAAAACACTCAGAAGAGACGACTCTGTTAATTGACCGACAAAACTAAAATATTAAAATTCTCCTCATATATAATCAAAATTTAATTTATATGTCATTCTTACACTCATTTTAGAACATTCAT
The DNA here is from genome assembly GCA_948294925.1 of Codiaeum variegatum. NCBI lineage: Eukaryota > Viridiplantae > Streptophyta > Magnoliopsida > Malpighiales > Euphorbiaceae > Codiaeum > Codiaeum variegatum. The sequence continues at coordinate 4,598 of CAOJBK015612884.1, forward strand.
TTTTGTGTGTATCTATCACTAGTAGCAATTTGAGATAATAATTTTGATCAACTATGAAAAATCAACCACTGAACCAAAGTTAATCATTCAAAAATTAAAGAAAGTAAAAGATTAGTCAAATCTAAATATTTATAAACAAAAATTAATTTCTAGAATCAAAATTAATCAAACAAAATAATATGTAGAATTTGAAGTGTCAATAAATCTGAAGAATGTGAAGCATCAACATATGGAACTTGTTGAGATTAACATTTTGAATGTGAGTTAATTATAATGACTACAATGAAATAAACTTAATTGACAAATAAGAAATACATAAATAAATAATCAAAATATGAGTGAAAGAATTTATATTATTAATTTGACAAAAAAAAAAGAATTTATATTATTAAATCTCTTGATACAAGTATAAAAATTCTAGCTACCATAACAGTATCCAAAGGCGAAGTTAGGATTTCAAACTAAGAGGTAATATAACATGAAGTTTTCCATTAATACATACATCGAAAATGTCATATGCAAAAAAAGTTATAGCATAGTCACGAAATCAATATCCCTAAAACTGAAGATTTTAAAGTTATTGTGCTTTAGAAAATTAATTTGAACATAACTTTAAAAAATAAAAATTACTCACCTTATTTTCAAATTTTTTTTTCTTTATCTATTTTTCAAAGAATAAGAAAAATATCTTTTTTTTATCTAATAAAAATTTTATATGAGTTAAAAACTATTTGTATTCTTGAATAGTTTAGATCAATTAAAGAAAATATTAAAATATCCTTTAATCTCATTTTGTTTAAAATAAACTAAAAACAAGAGAAGGCAAATCTAAATTTTTAAGGGGTGATTTTTGATATTTTACTATAATAATAGTATTATTTTCTAAAAATTTAAAAAATTTAGGGGTCAATTGCCTCATTCTCATTTGAATAGCTTTGCCCCTAACAGTACCAAAATGCTTTCAACAAACGAAGCCTTAATGCACTAAAAATAAATATAAAAACATAAAAGAATAAAAATGTATTTTATGACTTTCTTAATTTGTGACTCTTTATTAAACTCTTATATAATATCAAAGAAATAATAAAACTTTTATTTTTATTTTTCTGCTCCATATTCTTTTAAATGAATTAACGTAAACATAGTGTTACACTTTTCTTAAATTAGAAAACAGAACAGTAGATAAAGCATAAAAGTAAAAAGTTATTTAAAATATAATATTCTAATTTAATGAGTTGTTTTTATGGTTTAAAAAACTGAATAATTTAAGTCGCCCATTTTTTTTAATATATACCCACTTTGACGAAAATTAAATAATTTTATTTGCTAATGATTCCTCAGAATTTCTTTTTTCAAACACCTTTTGGACACTATGCATTACAGGGGAAAGATCAATCGTGTCAAGGCGGGCATCAAACTTTAATAATGGTAATGTGTTTGTCAATATATTGAAAAAATTCTTGGAGGAAGCAATTTTATTAACCAAAATTTGACCATCCTTAATGATATCACGAACAAAGTGATAACACACATTAATGTGCTTGGTTGTTTCCGAAGGAAAGTTACGGAGTCGCTCAGCGGAAGTAAAAAAAAATCGTGAATCGAAAAGATTCATTTTCTTTTTGTTTTTACAACTTTTCAAAACTTAATTTTGTTAAAATTCTTTTAACAAAAAGATTTAGGTGTTTTTCAAACTCTTTGAAAAATTTTAACGCGTTGTTAGAAATTTCTAAACTTTTTGAAAATTACTTGTATATTAAAACTCTTTTAACATATATAGTTAGTCATTTATCAAACTCTTTGATAAATGCTTAAACCTATGTTTGGACCCATAGCTTCAACCAATGATATAATTACCAATTTATGTGCAAAACACAAATTGAGCAAAGAAATGTTAGAAACATCTAATATCTCTTGCCCTCTTTCGTAAAGTTTCCCAAATGTGAAGCATCTAGTTTGAGACAAACCTAGTTTTTTCCAAAATCTTGATCTCCTCTTCTCTTCAAGAAGTTTGAGCCTTTAATTCTCTCATTTGGTTGCCTAAATTTTGGTTCTTCCTTCTCTATTTGAGAAATTGAGACTAATAGATTAATTTTGGACTTACAAGCTCCTTCACACTCTTTTCTCAAATGAAATAGAAGAAGAGTTTGTGCTTAAAGAACTCTTCTTCAAAATAAACTCCTTGTCTCTATTTAGTGTGAGTTTATAAGCTTTCTCTCCCTAACTCTTATAGACTTTTTCTCTCTAACTCATAGAGAAGAAACCTAAGGAAGAAGATGATGAATAGTATCATAGAGAAGAAACCTAAGGAAGAAGATGATGAATAGTATCACTTCTTACTTGTGTTTAATGTCTTAGGAAAAAAGATGACAACAACCTAACTTATACCCATACCTAGCTTTTTCCTTAAATTAAGGAAAGATATGGCCTATTTGTCTAGGCGATCTTTTGACAATTTAACTAGTTAACTAGATTAAATTGATAGTTAGTAGGAATCATCTTTAAACCTTAATTAACCATATCTAATGTGGATTAAGCTAACATCTCATGTCAAGCTTAATTATTTTGTTTGTTTGTACAAAACCATTTTAACTAATCATGTTAATTTGTATCTCATACAAATTATGACTTAATTGAAATTATCCCTTTATGAATTAAACTTCAAGACATACTTTGTAAATTTAATTATAAGTTTAATTCAATTATCATTAATAATTAATTAAACTCTTTAATTAATTATTAATATAATTTAAGCTATGGGAATTACTATATGGTATGTGACTTACTAGGTTCATGTTCTAATTAGTAATGGGATAAAGAAAATTCTTTTCTTTCTCTAAGTGTGTAAACTCTTTATCACACTTAGCCTTATATGTCATGAGTGACGCATAACATTATCTATCACGACTACCTAATTAGAAATGAATATGGATGATCATATCTTTGACATTGCATAATTATCGTGCACTCGAATCCCTTCATTACGAATTCCTGATCTTAGCAAGGGTCATGGTTAAACCCTATATGCCAAATCATATGACTTCTATTCGGTTTGAGTTCTTGATAAACTTAATTCCTACTAGAAACTCTTTCTAGTGAACCTTATCCACTCTGGTCAGAGATTTGTATATCTAGAACAATCAGAAGTCATAGGATTCTTTCCTTGTTATACCCAAGTTAATGAATCCTTTCTTGGAGATCATTTATTCCAACATATCACTGATTATGAATATTACATGTTATATACCAATACTTGACTAGTATTGGTATATAAGTAGTAACAAATTGTTGCCACTAATATGCTAGATAACATGTCACCTTAAGTCTAAGGATTATATACACAATCATGATCTAGATGATGTGATATTGACTAGTGGTAAATACCCATGTATCCATCATCTAACGTCACTGTTCAACTTATTCATCTAATGAGTATGCTCACATTTTGTCACGACATCACATGTCTGTAGCACAAGACTCACTCACTACTAATAAGTATCTCATACTCATCATGGATGACAACATAGGTGATGGTCTTCCGGATTAATTACTTCCTTATCAATAATCCTCTGACTATGAAGAAGCTTTAAAGTATCTGACAAAGGGCAATCTGTCACTCATATTCTCAAACTCTTTGAGAATAGATTCTTTTATAGAATACTTAAGGGACTTATATACATTTGATACAAGGAACATTTCATTTAAAGAACATATATACTATTAGCTAGTTGGTTTTTTATTTACATTTACATTATGTGTATTAGCCCTAGGGCATACAAAACTAATAGTTTCATGGAACATCTAGTTATAAGTCAAATGTATGACATTTTTACTATCATAATATACCACTGTAGCTTCTTGATTGCCTTTGATTTCACCATTTAAATTTCACAATCATAAAATTTCCTTGACAGCATCAACCACTACCTTATATATAACTTTAGTCGTAGATAAAGCAACAGTTGACTGAAGTAAAACTTTCTAGCTAATAGAGGTACCATCTAAAGTAAAATAATAACATGTAATTGATATTCTTCTATTAAGATCTCTAACATAATCAGAATCATAATAATTAAAAAGATTTTTTGTGGTCTTCCAAACTTAAGGAAAAAATCATATATACCTCGCAGATACTTGAGTATCCACTTTACTTCTTTCCAATGAGCCTTTCTAGGAGATGACATTTCACTCACTACACTAACAACTTGAGCAATATTTGGACTTGAACATATTATATTATACATAATACCACCAAACAACATTGAAATAATGGACATAAGTTGTATAAGACTTCTCCTCATAAAAAGTTTTATGATTGATTTATAGATAACTTAAAATGTGTTGGAATAGGTGTAGACTAGTTTTGCATTTGACATGTTGAAAGGATTAAGGGTTTTCTCTATATATATCTATTGAATCATATATAATTTTCTCTTTTCATAATCACTAGTAATATCCATACATAAAATTTTCTTTACTAGACTTAAATTCTTTATTTCAAATTCATTATTCAAAAGAGATTTCAACTTTATATTTTTTCATTTGTCTTTTGATGCAATGAGCATGTTGTCTGCATATAATAATAAATAAATGTAATAATCATTGATGAGTTTTCTCAAATAAACACAACTATTGAAAGCACTTTTAGAGTAACCATTTGAAGTCATGAAAGAATCAAAGCACTTATACCATTCTTTTCAAGGGAACTAGTTTCTTCTTCCACTACACCATAAATGACGTAAAGCAACGGGTCAAAAAATGTTGTACTAGGCCTTAAAGTGTTACAATAGACCCTTAATACAACACTTTGGAAAAAAAATGTTGGGAAATTCATCATTGCCTTTAGAGTAAAAGGTAACATTTTTTTTATCTAAGCCAACGCCTAAAAAAGTGTTGCAAAATTTTAAGCTAATGCAACACTTTTGTTAAAAAATTTAAAGCAACACATTTGAAAGCAAATGCAACACTTTTTAAATGCAACACTTTTTTATTCCATCTGCAACGTTTTTTAAACCAATTAATGCAACACTTTTTTCGGTCTAATGGTCCATTTTAAACACTTTTTAATAATGCAACAAATTTTTAATCAAGTGCAATATTTTTTCACATCCAAATGCGACACTTTTTAAAATCCAAGTGCAACATTTTCTCACATCTAAATATGACCCTTTTAATAATTCAAGTGCAACGTTTTATAAATTACCCAAGGAAACATTTTTTTAAAACTCATGTGCAACATTTTGAGAGTCCAACTGCAATATTTTTTTTAATCCAAATACAACATTTTTTTAATCTAATACTAATACTTTTTTCAAGCCCAGCACTTTTTTCAGAGCACCTAAAGCAACACGTCTTTCAATTGCAACATTTCTTTTGATGACCTAATACCACACATTTTAAAGTTAAATTGAACGTATTATAATATTAAAAATACAATCTAATATTCAAAAGTAACATGATAACTAAAACATATGAAGTATCATAAGATTCAAAATACTTCCTAATAATTCCTGAATTGTTCTTTACAATACAATAAAATATTAATATTCCTTCATCTTCTTTCTTAATTCCAAATGATCGATCTAAATAGGACATCAAAAAAGAAAAAAATATTTCCTGCACCATAATAAAAAATTTATAAATAATTAATTAAACAAAAAATAATTTAAAAAATTACACAGTCAATGACCTTTCATAAATAAGATCTAAAGTACTTACCATAAAATAGAATAATGAATGGATAATAAGCTCATGACCACTTCAATCCTCATCCTTATTCTCATTCTCATTCTTATCCTTATTCTTATTATCTTCATCCTCCTCTAGCTGTATCAGATAATAAATTATATATCCATTAGTATAAAACACCTATGTTACTCATTAAATAGACACAACTGAACTATTAAATAATCAATAGAGAAAAATATAAATGGATGGCTCTCATGAAATATGGACTGCATATCAGATAATATGTTATTCAATTAAAATTTTATGTATTTTTTAATTAAAATTTATATTAAATGGTTGGCACCACTTTGCTTAGCCCATGGCAGAGTAATATATATAACATGATAAGTTTATTTTGAAAGACAATCAATATGTATTGAGCAACTTTCTCAATATATATATATATACTGAACAACCTAATTAGCTCATGATCATGTCTATTTTCTTTTCCATTCTACTGTCACACAAGAAATAACTTTACTAACAAATATATTTAAAAAAAAAGGATATTGTATATGTATATGTGAGGCTAATAATCTAAAATGAACTCTATAAATATAATTATCTTTAAATACATAAAATTTATAACTGACCATGCAAACCCAGCAATAAAAACCAGCAAAATCGATAAAAAAACCTAATGAAACTAATAATAAAAACTAGCAAAATTGACAAATTCATAATAAAAACTCAAATGGCCCCTGACCATGCAAAACTAGCAACAAGCACACCAAATTAATAATTTGTAGCTATGGACTAACTCAAATTTCTCTTGACTAAGCAAAACCAACAAAAAACACATACCGAATTAATAACTTATAGTTGTTGACCAACTCAAATGGCCCCTGACCATGCAAAACCAACAATTATCACATAAAAAATTAATAACTTATAGCTGCTAATCGACTCTAATGGGCCCTAACCATGCAAAACTAGCAACAAACAAACCAAATTAATAATTTGTAACTGTTGACAAACTCAAATTTCCATAAACCAAGCAAAACCAGCAATAAACACACACCAAATTAATAACTTATAGCTATTGACCAACTCAAATGGCCCCTGACCATGCACAACCAGCAACTAACAAACACTAGATTAATACCTTAAAGTCGCTTAACATCTTTAATGGCTAATGACCATGCAAAACTAGTAACAAACACACACCATATTTACTCAAGCTACCATTATCACAGAAAGTAAATAAAAGGGGAAAAAAATCAAATTATTCCATTACTCAGCATTCCATTACCACAGAATGTAAAGAAAAGATAAAATAAAAGTCTAACCTTGTCATTTAAAAGTTCATCCTTAGCACGACAAGTTGACTGAGCATCACTAGGATGTGGAGAAATAACTTTAACCGAGAAGGCAGTAAAAATTTCCTCAGTTTTAACTTATAGACTAGGGTTATCTTAGTTCAATTTGTTAATCACCAAACTTATGAGTTTCTGCATCTTCCTATTAATATCGTCGGACAACTGGCTTTGTATAACTGACATTAATTGATCGATAAGTGAGTTGGAAATTAATGAAGTGGCTTTTTCTTTGACTTTGCTTGAGCTCTCATTCTTAAAAGAAGGAAATTGGGTCCATGTGATCCATTTCCATCAATGAGTTGCTCCATAACATCACTATTTTTCAGACCAGATGAAGCAAGTGATTCAATCTTTGAAAATGAGAAAAAATACGATGTTATTATACATCTACAAACAAGTAAGTAATGAGGTTATAATTTAATTTATTTTTTGAAATAAACAAGTTACTTACCATCTTAATTTTCACTGCATCCTCCAATGAACTGTATTGATGCCCTTCAATTCTCTTGCGGGTGGCGATGAATAAGTCTGCCTTTGTTACTAGCTCTTGATTTGGTTTTGTACATTGCTTACATTGAGAAAATTTAAAATTATATAATTTATATACCAATATTAGATTTATACATATTTAAGAAAAAATAATTGTGTTTATTATAGATATACCAATTTATGGCAGACTTGTGTAAAACTTCGCAGTCAGACAATGTGAAGATCCTTAATCTTCTTTTAATTTTTTGAATTTTTCTTTGCTTAATATGAGCAATAAAACACAACAATCAATACAGAACTATAAAAAAAAAGTAAAATCATAGAAATTCACTATTACATACCTGAACTTCACCATTACCCTAAAATTTTAGAAGTGATTTGAACTCTTTCTCTGGAATTTCAATAGGCCTATTTGCCGACCGCTCCTCATCAGTTTCATATTGTTTATAATGCTTAGCTTTAACTCTAGCTTTGAACCCCCTCCATGCATCTCCAATTGTCTTCAACACCCATTTCTTTCCATTATCAGCAATGGAATAATCAAGCATTGAATAAATAAATACCATATAGTTTCTTAAAACTTGAAACATACCCTTTTATCATAGATGTCATGACCCAACCCCAGATCATGACCGACGTATAAACTATTAACTAATCTACGTAAGCCTAACAAATAAATATAATCAAACATAATAAATAAATTTCTTATTGAATTAAATAAAGTTCAAAACAATAATTTCTATGTATAAAATCCATTCCCAAAAGTAAATTGCAGAGCTTGACAATTACTAAAACTCAAGGAAAGAAAAAAAATAATAACATCCAATAAAAATAAATGTATGCCCGAACTAACAGCAAAGTCAGGTCATACCAGCAGCAAATGATCCAACAGAAAATTTCTCCAGAAGTGAAAAAAAAAACTCGAACCAACTATAAAAGACTACTGATGTGAAAACCAGTAACAAATAGAGAAAACATAGGTTGAGTTAAAGCTTAGTGAATGATAATTATAACACACAAAAGAATAGGAACAGGCAGACACAATAATAAATTTACAACTCGTTATCTATTTAAACATACTAATTCAGTAAAATTTATATAAAAAATAAATAAATACAATAAATAAATAATTTAGATAATAGAAAACTCGATACCGTACAACTGAGTTATGATACTCCACACCACCAAAGGCCAGAAAAAGGTAAGCGTGTTGCCATAACTGAATATACTGATATTTCAATACAAATGCTCTAATGCAAAGTCAACAATGATAAATGATGTGTGATATCAACAATGCTCCTAATATAGTGATGGTCCTGACGGCGGAGCCCAGATAATAGATATCAGAACAGAGTATGTGTACCGGTTTAAAACATAAAAACAATATCAAATAAATCCAAATAAAATCAACAGAGTAAAATAATAGAATCTGAATAATAAATCAAAACTTATATAAGAAATTTATCAAATCAGATAAAATCAGAAGCCAAAATTTAACTAATAATATATTGCATAACAAACAGACAGATTAAACACATGGACTCTAAAGGCCTGTTCCTGGAATCTTATAAGCTCTAATGCATAGAATTTTGATAATCAAAATTTTAAAGATAATTAAATTAAATAAAAAATATCTTTAAACAATAAATCCTTATAAATAAAATTAAAATCACCGAGTCTTAAAATATTTCAAAACAGAATTTAAAGTAACTTTTTTTATAAGTATAGTCAAAATCAATTTACATACCAATAAGACTAATAAAATGACACAAAACATGTTATGTACTATAATTACTACTCACCTAGTAAAAAATATAAATGAGATCCAAGCAAATTAGCAAGCAAACTAATAAGTCTAAGTGAGGAATGTCAACAAAAATTATCCTATAAGTAGAATTAAAATAATAGATTTTCTGAGTAGTGTACTAGACTGAAATAAATTGACATATAGAACGCAAACACTTAATTTGGAGGACCAATCAAATTTTCATAAAACTAATAGGTTACTAAATAAATAATAATAAATATATAAATAAGATAACTGGTGAAAGTTTAATCATTGAAATGATAATTAAAATAATACGATAGAAAAAAAAATTCTAGTAAATATTTAGGACTAGTGTGCATAATGGTTAAATAATTATACTAAAAAAATGAACTAAGATATATATATATCAAACAAGTTAAACATTTTGTTGGGTTAATATCTTAATTATAATATTTTTCACATATATAAGCATTATTTTAATGTAAAATACAAAAAATTTAAAATAATTTTTATTTTTTAATGAAAGTATAAAACACAAACAAATAGGAATAAAGATATTATCTAAGTTATTGATAAATACTATCAGTACCAAAAATATTATCCATTAAATTGATATTAGTCCATTTTACTCGCAATCCACGAAAAGTTTCTAAAACAAATAGAAAATCATGGCGCATAGTAATAAAACAAGTGGGTAGAAAGCAAACATTTAAAAATAAATGAATAAAAAATTTTGTGAAACTTTGATCAAAGCTATAAAATAATTACTCATACAGAGTGAATTTAGCAATCGAAAATGGATGAACTTTTGTCATTTAGCACATGAAGAATAAATAAATAAATTATAATTCTGATCTCTCTCTCTCTCTTTTAAATTAAAGTAATTTCATATAGGAAAACGATTTGATATTAGAGACAGTAGTGTGGAAAAACTACTGCTCTCATATAAAAATGAAAATAAAAATTCTGGTGATATATATATATATATATGGAGTAGAGCCAAAACTAATCTATTATCACCAATATTACAAGAAAACTAAGATTGAAGAAATAACCCGCTAGTACTAATTATTTCACTCTGCAATACCATGAAAGTAAAAAATAAAAAAGAAAAATAAATAAATAAAATACCATAAAATTCCATAGAAAAGAAATAAAGATTAAAAGAAAATGGATGTGAATACAAACCAAGAATGTTAAATACCAGAAAAAAAATTGAGAGAGAATAAGAGAACTTTGAGTTTATAGAAAAAGAGAGCAGAGAATAATAAATAGAATTATATAAGAATTAAAATTTAAAGGATAAAAAAGTTTGGATTGTGAGTATATTTTCTTTTCTACAAAAAAATTGAAATTTAAAATATCAAACTTAAATAAATTTAAAAAGATAATTAAATAATTAAATTATCTGTATAGATAATCTTTTTATGTATATTTCAAAATAATTTTAAAAAAAAAAGATAAATATATTAAATAAATTAAAAAAATGTATTGTTACAATAGACCAAAAAGTTACTTACCTACACATAATCCCACAAGATAGCTTTGTTTCCTTCACCAACTTTGCTCCAATTGACGATATCTAGGTAGACACATTTTCTTACTAAAGTGCCTAGAAAATTGCTAAATTCAATTAATGTCTCATTGTCATCGGCTACATGCTGCCCTTTTTCATTCAATGTTATGATCTTATTATCTTCATCACTTTTGTTATTGACTTGAAACATTCTAGTATGTCCTCTGAACTTGATTTGCTTCTCTTCATATTTTTTATATATCATATTAAACCCATAACAATAATGCAAAGTTTTAAGAAATATTTGGAAGTGTCAAATTTAAATATTATATTTGTAATCATTAACAAAATCTAGTTGACTCGTTGCTGGATGAGTTTCAATAGAATTCTTTGCTGCTTCCATGTTAGAGTTTAGTTTTTTTTTCTTCAACTTTAAAAATGCAGCCATTGAACCAGGTCCATCATGTGCTGCCCTTTTTGGTTTTTTCCATCACTAGAATAAGTAGAATGCAAGACCTTTCTAATCCCCATTTCTCGTAAATCTTGACCAACACTTAAGTGATCTTTAGTCTTTTCAGGAATATTTAACAAAGTTCCTAAGACATTATCACAAATGTTCTTATCTATATGTATAACATCAAGGTTGTGACGAGATAAATTATACTTCCAATATGGAAAATCAAAGAAAATCGACTCCTTCTTCCAAGGAATGTCACTGTTAGACTTCTTCTTTTGCTTTCCGAACACATTCTCAAATCTAACCAATAACTCACTAACATCCACCCCCGATAATTGACAAGGAGTTCTTCCAATTTCATTTTCACCATCGAATCTTATTTTATCTTTCCTCCACTCATTGTTAGCTCCGAGAAACTTCCTATGATTCATGTAGTACATTTTTCAACTATGCTTTAAGTAACATGAGGAAGTCTCATTTTTACATTATGCATAAGCCAATTTATCTTTAGTGCTCTAACCAGACAACATGCAATTTTTTGGCAAATCATTAATGGCCCAAAGTAAGTTATCATGCAATTAAAAAGTTTCATAATTAAGTCATCATAAGTTTCTAACCCTATATCCCATAATTCTTTCAACTCGGTGATCAAAGGCTTCATATACACATCAATGTTATTGGCGGGAGAAGTAGGGCCAGGAATGAGTGTTGAGAGAATTAAATTGTCTTCTTTCATGTATAACTAAGGAGGTAGGTTATAATTTACTACCACAATCAGCCATGTACTATGGGATATGCTCATTGTTCGAAAAGGATTAAACCCATTAGAAGATAAACCCAATCTAACATTCTAAATTTCAGATGAAAATTTAGGATATATAGAATCCATATCCTTCCAAGCCTTACCATCTGCTAGGTGCCTTAACTTTCCATCATCTCTTTGCTCAGTTGCATGCCATGTCATAAGTTAAGAATATTCTTTGGACATGAACATTCGTTGTAGCCTTTGTTTGAGAGGAAAATATCTCACAACTTTTGGTACTACTTTGGGACATTTATTTTGACTTTCATTGTCATCAGCAATACAGTCATTCTCCACACCTTCCATCTTGACTCACCACAAAATTTGCACTCATTTTCATTTTTATTTCCATCCCAGAATAGCATGCAATCATTAGGGTATTCATGTATCTTTTCATAACTAATACCTAAATCTTTAATTACGTTCTTTGTGGCATTAAAAGATTCACGTACATTTGTATAAGGAAATGCCTCCCTAATTAACTCCAAAAGATCTAAAAATGCGGTCTCATTAACTCCATGCATGCGCTTAAAAAGGTAAAGCTTAAACGTGAAGCTTAACCTAGGAAATTTCTCATAACCTTTATATAGCAGTTGTTTGCCCTCTCCAACAAGCTTATAAAATTTTCTAGCATATACATTATGTCCCTTCTTCAAACCATCTTCTTAAGTTTTTGAATAATTGCCAAAGGTAGCATTTAACATTTCGAGAAGACCATCATTAAAATCCACACCCTTCTCCAGATCTATCTAATTGACATTCCCACCTGTATTTTCATGATATGAAACATCATGAACCCATTTCACAAAATCTAGGTGACATCCATTATAAATGAGATGGTCGTGTATGGAATCCTGACTATGCCACTTGCGACACTGACATTTTTTGCAAAGGCACCTACATTGGTCATCATGTGACTATTCTAGGAAGGAAATCTCTATAAACTTTTTCACTCTATCTATATATTTATCACTAAATTTTGGATATAGCACCCAACTTTTACCTCCATCATCCATTACTTTATCAACTGCATAAATAATTGAATAACTTTTAGACATAAGCAAGACCAACAAGACTAAAGCATGCATATCAAACTACTGATTTTGTTATTTTGTTGGAATGTGTTTTGTTTATAACAGTTAAACAAATTAAAAATTCAAGTTCATTATGGTCTAGAAACAAATTAGGTTGGTTGATTCTAAAAAGTTTTTTTTGCCAAATGATTACAACAATTTGATTATATTGATTCTTAAATTTTAAAATTTTTTTTTTCAAGTAGTATAGGTCTGGAGTCTTAAAAACTGAACAAGTTTACTTTTATATATTTATTAAAGTTTAGAGATTCAATTAATATGTTATTGATTCAATTATTTATAAATTATGAATGTCTATTATGTCTTTTGATGACCTTGCATTCATATATGCTATATGTATACTTATTGTGTTCATGGAATGTTAACAAAATTATATGGATCATTGTTGAACCAAGTTATTTAAAACATAGATATATGTTGCTTTAGTGTTGAATATGTTAGATTTTGTACATATTGTTGTAATTTGGTTCTTTCTCACATTGACTTTCTGACAAAATTTGACCTTGCTTAAGTTAAGTTGGGACCTTTAATTATCTTTATTCTATAGGTTTCTACTTTCTTATACCGATGGTTGTCCTTAGGGTGTGTCAATTATTTGAGAATATATTCTCTTGTCCGAGCTTTCTTGCTATGCAACTGAGGTTTGTCAATTGTTTCATAACCTGTTCACTTGTCTGGTTATTCCTGTGGAGCAACGAATGAACTCAATATACTAGTAATGACATTAGTAGGTTACTATTCATAGCAAAGTAGTTGGAGTAATTTCAATAAATTTTGTATTTTGCAGGAATGGGCTAGGCTTCAATATATTTTGGGTATTAGTTTAAAGGTTTACTTAATGCACCTAAGAATTATCTTTGGCCACAAGAGTTTGTCATTTTGATGCTGCAATTGTGAGAATATATATATATTATGCAAATATAAATTTTAATTTTTAAAAATATTTTTTATTTTTTATATGTATAAAATTATTATTGCTTTAACTTTAAATTTTAGAAAGCGTTATCCAGTTTGGTTTCATTTTTTCAATGACTTTTATACTACTGCAAGAGATCTTTGGTTTCATGATGTTTTATATAAATCATTATGAATAACTGAAAGCATAATGATAGTGAGAGTGAATTGGAGGGTATATTCATTAAATTTTGTTAAGTTATAGTGGAAAGTTCAATATTATATTATTCATTGTAAAATGGACTGAATATAATCATCCATTAATTTTCTATTCAAGTGAAATCAATTTTTATCTATTATTTAATTTTCCATTTTTCACTTTTGTTTCTACTCAACATTTTTATCAAGTTACAGTAAATGGGAACTAGTGGCATAGACCTATCATTCACATTTCTAACACAGAAAGCTATTAATAAACTCAGATAATAACAAATACTAGTAGCTAATTGAAAATATCAATAAAATCGAGCACAAATTGCAACACTTAGATTTTCATTTAGGTAGGCAATATTTTTATTATTTAAAAATTTTGAGACATATTTATTTCAAATTTTTTAACAACTTTATAATTCTTTCAAGTTTTTCAAAAATACACTTTAATTTTTTTCTTAAAAAGCCATTAAGTAACAAAATATAGCAGTTCATATGTTCTTTATAAATTTAAAAAGTTATAATTTCATAAGTAATAATAATGTCAAACCTGTATCAATTTCAAAGATTTGCAGGATAAACTACTGATAAGCTGAAATAGTGAAGGCCTTCTTATACTGCACCAAAAAAAAAAAGGAAAAAACTATTAAAAACATGATAGCAGAAACAATGTCAGGAGTAGAAACCATTAAAAATAGAAGGTAGCAATGCCAATAATAGATAACAATAGAAACAACATAAATAACATAAATTCACAACAGTAAAGCGATAGAAAAACACAACAGTAGCATCAGAAAAAAGGCACCAGTAACAGAAGTAGAACACGATAGTAATAGTAGAAAAACACAACAATAGTAACAGATCACATCAGGTGTTGTTTTACCTTACTATTTAGAATTTCTCAAAAATAAATAATCAATTACTATACTAAACTACAAACAAGCAATAACATGGATTAAAATTAGACCTTGCAATTGTCATGAGAAAGAAAGTCAGTCTCATACAAGAAAATTTTGTCATATTTTTGCCGTTAATTTTAATAATTGTCAAATTAGACCTAGCAGTAATTCAATTATTAATTCAAGAATTTAGAAGAAACTTATGGGCCACAAAATATTCTTGCAGGATATGAAGAATGTAATTCTTTAAAAGATGCATTTACACCATTTAACAAGTTCACACCTAAATAAACACATACTTGAAACAAATTCAAGCCACAGAGAAACCAATTTCAAACCAACCACCAAGCCCATTAAGAGAATGTAAATGAACTTCTCAATCATTGTTAAAAAAAATCTCAAAATGAGTTTCATCAATTCGTTTTGAAATCTAATTATTCTTAAATATTTAAGAACCACTAAATCCCCTCCAACATCTATTATAATGTATAAATGTGAATCATATAAAAATGGTAGATAAGCCCTTTTTCCAATGCATTTGGATTTTATATAGCCAATAAGCTACTGTACATTCCAACATCTTATTTATAACCACAACTACTATTCACACAAACTACAAAGCTTTCCAGCAGCATATCATCAATCAACAACTATTGTTCATACAATTGAACCGCCATATATCTTCTTTATACATGCAAAATTGAATCCAAGAGGCACCAAACAAACAATAAATGGGAACTAGTATGTACGCTAGTTGTCAACTATTACTTAAAATTCAAATTTCAGTTAAAATATCTACAAAAATAAAAGGCTTAATGACATAACATAAAATTTAACATTTTGCCCTAAATTTCTATCCAGATAAAATGCAATAACAATAAAGCCCATAACTGTCAATAATAAAAGAATATTTGGCTTTCATCAAGCATTTCAATAACTCTTTCCTAGAGTTCTAATTAGGGTCCAAATTGGACATGAAAAGAAAAGGTATAAAAAGAGCAAGAGATGTATTTGATTCGCTACAACATTATATTCTATATATCACACCAATCATATAATCATCTAATAAAAGTTAAAAATGACTATTACAGTATTACCTTTACATAAAGATACTCTTTAAAATGTGAGGTTTTCATAAAGCACGACACAAATATCTGCAACATAAGCCAACAATTAGAAAAACATTGAAGGATAAGCAAACATTAAATTTTTTTCAAAAGATCAAATTGCAAACACATTCCAAATAGTACACCTTTTTTATAAACTTTTAACCAAATATCCTAAAAAATACAACTCTAATTTTGTTTGCAGAGATACTAAATTCTAAATGTTAGATATATTCCTCTTAAAGAAGAATAAATGAAATTTCCAGCCAATAGTTATCAAGGAAGCTAAATCTTTAGCTGATAACATGCAAGAGCAAGTTGTAATCAATAATCAACTGAAAACACAAGTCTAATCCTGCTCCTCTGTTTATAAGTTCAGTATACAAAACCCTAAGAAAAAAATAGAAAAAGAGACAGAGACATACAAAAATAGAACACACACAAAGAAATCAAAATACCAAGAATAATCAAGAGTGATTTGAAGCTTAATCTTCGGCGACATTAATTGAGATGATTTGGTGCAAATCTTCAGTAAGCACAAGACAAATCTTTAGCGAAAACACTACACCATAAATAGCCTACGATAACTAAAATTTCAAGTGTGACAAAATTTTAGCTATTTTAGATAAGCTAATTTTGATCTAATGTTACATCATATGTAAAAATCTTGCAATAAATATAATAACTGGTTATTAACTGTACTCAAAAATAACATTTTGTTAAAGTGTTGCACTATTTAACACCAAATACAATAATTTAATAATAATGTTGCAATTTTACTAATTAAAAATTGTTGGCCTAGGAAAAAATTTTCACCTACCATACCAATCCTCGCCATCTTCTCAAACCTCTTCACTATCAGCACTGACAAAACCCTAGGTCACTCACCACAATCTTCCCTAAAAACATAAAACACTTTCCCCACCTTCAAAATCAAAGCCATTGATCCATCTCCTTCAAGCCTAAACAAAAACACAGATACCATCTTCCTCAACCTCTGCTCCAGCCGCCATTATCTCCTTTGAATCCAAACCCATTCCAGAACATGACAGCTCGTCTAAAAGTAGTATCTAACTCGTTTTGGCCTCCAGCCGCTGCAACCCAAGTCGAGAGTTATAGACTTAAGCTTCAGCCTATTGTTGGTGAGACTCGAAGCTTCCATCGCCAAACCTAACCCCTAAATTCCAGTTCCTGAACCACCTACCTCATCTCCAGACAAAACATCCAGTGACAACCTCCATTTCTACCATAAATCCCCATGTCTGTTTCTCCAGTTCTACCGCCACCACTGGAGTAACCAAGATCAGAGGCCACCATTCTAAATCTCTCTTCGACAGCGGACAACCAGGAACTGGCGATAACTCTCAATACACATCAGCGATTTCATTTCTCTCTGTGGTATTGCAATTCTTGAGGATTGAAATACCTCTGTGAGTATGATTCTTCATTTGTCATTATTTACTTATGACAAACAAGTTCTCACTTAAATATGGTTAAATTTGGTGAATAATAATCTGGCTAGTTTTGAGATTGGATCCATTTTTTGCCTTTGTGTTAATCAGTTTCTGATTCATTTTTTCATGAGTTTTGTTGATTGATTAGATTACTAATGCAAGACTAAAAATCATGTTTGTCCCTTCCTTTGAGTTTGAAAGCTTCTTTCTTTTTTCTCCTTTTATGAAGTTCTGTGTTGTTTTAAAAATGAGCATAATATTGTTGTTTAGAGTTATGTTTAAGTAAGAATTATGCCGACCTTTTCTTTTGCTCTGAAATTCTATTATTATTGGAAAATAGTGAGCATTTTGCTATCATTTGAGGATTCACTGAGCTTGATATAATTGTCTATGTATTGTGACACAACTGGATCTGTTTTTGCTACTGTTCCATTATGGTATCATAGGGGCTTTAGGTTCCTTTTCTTATTTAGGTGAATGCTCAATGAAATCATTCTTCTGTTGATTATATTAGATGATTTTTAATATCCAAAATTTTTTTTCTTTCTATATAAGTGATGTTACTGCTTTGAGTTTGATTAATTACTATCTTCGTTGCTAATAAAAAAAATTCCATTGCTATAACTTCAGCGAGACAACTTTCTCTACTATTTTTTCCCATCACCAAACCAATTTTCAACCATGACCAAACCTCCACCTTAATCCATAACTGGCGATAAAGTTCAAGGCAATTTTCAGAAACCTTCCATCACCCTTCAAAATCACAGTTGAGTTCTACCTGTGAATGTGGAACTTGAAAAATAACTTCGATTTAAACTAAAAGGACTATCCGAGGCTTGACACAAAACCACAGCCAAATCCTAGATACGTTTTAGTTATCTTCAGCTCGATTTACAGAAGCGAACCACCCATCTGTGTGAAGCCATCAACCTTGATCTAATGTCCATCTTATCACTATCATCTAGCTCTTAAATGCATCAAATTAATCAATTAGGTAAGATCTGTTCCAATATTTCTCGACTTCTTTTATGTTAACTGAATAAACAATCCTCTGTGGCTTTCATATGATTATAATTAAGTCTTTAATGTGAATAACTTGTATATATATAATTAATTTCAGGGTCTTTTTAAAATTTGGAGTTATTTTAGTTTGGGATTTGACAAGTTCTAGTTATGGAATCAATTTTTTGCATGTCTAGTTATGGTCTCTACTATTTTGTTTTGTATGAGTAATATTTTAGGTGCTTGCAATAACTAAAGATCTAAATGATGTTCATACCTTGGGAAAGGTGGGTGTTGTAGTACCCCATTCGCTAATGGAGGATCTTTCAAGGGTTTTGCATGTTTTTTGACATGTTTTATAGTTTCTTAATTGTATTACTTTGTGTTAAAGATGATCTTTGTGTTTTTTTAGTGTCTCACTTCCTTGTTTCTCAAATTTTGATTTTATTCTTAAAAACCTTTGCTGATTTAATATTGCTTTACACTATACAATCTTCTTTTTTTTTTTTATTTTTTATTTTTGGTTCAGTCCATGACTAAAGCTCTAGAATCATGAGCTAAGAGCAAAGTTTCTATTTAGGTAATTTCTCCCATGATTTTTTTATTATTTTATAGCTCAATATAATAATTTGTGTGCAATTTTATTTTATGCATTTTACATTTTACATTATGAAGACTGCTATGTGTCTTCATTATGTTGCACTTAATTACCATACTTCTATGTCTTCATTATATTATTGTGTGTTTTTTAGTTGTTTTGGTCAGTGTGTTTTGGCCTTGAGTTTTGGGTTGCATTGTTTATTTCTTCCCTTTGTTGCTCTGGTCTACTGTTGATGTTTGGTCTATGTGTTGCTATTATCTCTAGCTATTGTTTTGGTTGTTAAACTGT
This sequence comes from Codiaeum variegatum, assembly GCA_948294925.1. Lineage (NCBI taxonomy): Eukaryota > Viridiplantae > Streptophyta > Magnoliopsida > Malpighiales > Euphorbiaceae > Codiaeum > Codiaeum variegatum. Next base: position 24,224 of record CAOJBK015612884.1, read on the forward strand.
TGTTTTTGGTTTTTCCACCCTGCTGATATCCGTGTGTTCTATCTAGCAGCAGCAGTGGCTCTAGTTTGTAACTTCACCATCTTTTCTAATAAACTTTTCTTCTATCAAGAAAAAAGTCTTCGAGTGTTTTGATGCTAAAAATAATGATAAAATTCATACCTTTTGATGTGTTATTTGTTGTTGAATATTGGTTTCATATTGGAATAAATGAGTAATGAGTAATCAATAATTAAACTATTTGATATGGGTCTATCCAAAATGGGCCTAGAAGAGTCTGAGCCCTAAAGGTATCCAAAAGCCCGTACAAGAAGGTAAAACCCAAGTCCATAACACTTTTACTACCCTTCTCTAGCATAGAAGGCTTCAATCATTTACCGAAGAGGTAAGTAGGGCTTCGAAGTATCACCCTCGAAGGGGACCTTCGACCCTTTATCCTGGACACATGTCATAGACCTATTAGTGACATGTGTCTCTTCTCTTTATAAGCACCAGGTCATGTTCATAGCAGACATTGTCACATGGACCACTTATAATGTGCCACATGGCCTCAAGAATTACTATATATAGTATATGATGTCACACTTTTTGAGGTACGTTCACAAAACCTTAAACTATCCAAAAATATACTTTCTTAAGGATTCACAGTAAGTCCAAAGCATACAAATCCATTACTGACTTGAGTGTTGGAGGATCATTGCCAAGAAACACGCCTGGCCCTCTTACCTCACAGTTATTCCTTATGCAGGTATCCACATTCCATTAGATTCAGGCCTAGAGATCAAAAGTTATTAAGTCAAGGACTTATCAATTGGCGCCCTCTGTGTAAAAATTTTTTCATTGAATACTTTTCCAGATCTCTAATAGCCTAATTCATTCAAGATCATAAGTGAAGGACGACCATCAAAGTGACAGGAATCCTAATGTTGACCATTCACCCAATCAACACCCAGGAAACAGTAACTAAGAGACTCCACCACCTACTCATACCAATACCACTCTTAATCCTAGGGCTCCTTTTCAGGCCCAGATAGACCTCTTTAGAAACACACAAGCAAGCCTTATTTTAACCATGTCCCACCAAGCCTCAACCAGTGAAACCTTAGACCTATCAATAAAGATTCAAAATGTTGTTATAAGCGCGTTAGCCCTACTCTTGCGACTCTTGCAAAATCAGAACCTTTCTAGAAGATAGACCAATGAGACCCCAGTTATTAATCCAACTCGTATGACTCTTTCAAACACCCGAGGGTCAGAGAGAAGAGGAGTTGAGGGTGGAAGTTAGTCATCCCCGGACTAAAGGGGTAGCTATGAGAAGTAATCTAGTGGGTGTAACAGAGAGAGTGGAAGGAGAAGCGGTCAGAATAGAGAAAGCTCCATGGACTCAATGGAGTCCAGAACCAACAAAGAGGTAGTACAAAGAGAAAGGAGAGAGGTCTGCTCTAGAAGGTTGCCAGAAGGAGTCCTTCGAACTTCACCATCTCAAAGGAGAGGACACGAAGCCACCAGCAGGCAGCCAGAAAATGAGAGAGAAATGGTAAAGAAATGTGTGGAAGAATTGGGGGGAGGAAGAAAA